>CAJUYG010000653.1:85621-125712 GCA_910591675.1 Galerucella calmariensis
TACGCGAGAGATGTAAATTTCGAGTCGGTTTAAATTTAATTGATTTTCGTGTGAAAAACTTTGTTCCGATAACAAAAACTATGAAAATATGTTATAGAAGTGTTGGTGATTAATAGAAAACATCTTCCAACCAGATATTTAGGTAAGAATGTTAATATTATACATAATTGTTTTGCGATTTTCTTCAGAGGCTAATTTCCCTTAAATTATAATGGACTCGTCCAAATTGATAGTGATATTTTTCTGTAATGTGAAATATTTTCTAGGTTGTAAAAAACAATTAGGTTTGAAAATATGACGTGTTAAGAAAACAGACCTTTTACAAATGATTCGAAAACTGAGAAAAACACTGATTTTGATTTCTATACGCAAAGCTTTGAGTTCAATACCTACTACCTGGGAGTGAAAATTTTAGGGAAAGAATTATATTACTTGTAAATTTTTATTTGTGGGTAGATTTGAAATTTTATTTTATAAATTTCAGCTCTCGAATGTTCTAAATTTTCCAGTTTAATTGGTCTTCTACAAAAGTATACTAATACTGGAGAATAAAATTATAATAATTGTGTTTGGTGACATATTGGTTTGACATATGTTTTCAAAATTAGTTATTTTTTGGCATCATTGAAGGGTGTGTTCGCATTCCATTTGCCACAGACTTTTATTAGCATTCTACTTATATCTAGTTGAATTTCAGTTTGAAATTGAACTAAAGCATTAAAGATAATTTTGTTTGTGAGCCAATGAGAGTTGTAACTTTAATTGTTGAACAATGAACAATATGATTAAGCGTTTAAAGTTTCTATTAATAAATTAATTTCTCTTTGATGGTTTTTGTAAAAAAAATGAGATTCAAATCACACACTGAAGAATCTGTAATGGTGAATATAAGGTGATGGGTGAGGAAATAGTAAAAATGGGAGAAAAAATGTTATTGAGTGAAAATAGGGAACGATGTCAGAAATGTGGACGAAGCTGAGACGTTTTGTGTGAAACCTGGACAAAGGGGAAGATTTGAAGGTTGTTTGTGTCAGGAGCTACAAATGATTATAAGTTTTTTTATCAAATAATAATCAATACACAAGAGTTGCATATGCTATTTTTGCTATGCCCGATGAATAGGTAATAAAACATTATGAATATTATATTAATTACATACAGTTGCATACGCTATTTTTTCTACAACCCATGAATAGTGAAAAACTATAAATATTAGTTACTTATGCCAAAAACATGCGAGTTGCATTCGCTATTTTTTCTAAACCCGATAAATAATGAAGAACTATAAATATTTTAGCAATTACATGAGAGTTGCGTTGCATACGCTAATTTATCTATACCCGATAAATAATGAAGTATTATAAATATTACTTTAGTTATATGAGAGTTGCATACGCCATTTTTTCTACGCCCGATAAATAATGAATCATTATAAATATTACCTATATCAATTATATGAGTGTTGTATACGCTATTTTTTCTATACCTTAAAAATAATGAAAAGCCATAAATATTATATCAATTACATGAGAGCTGCATACGCTATTTTTTCTACACCCGATAAATAATGAAGAATTATAAATTTTATATTAATCACATGCGAGTTGCATACGCTATTTTTTCTACACCCGATAAATAATGAAGAACTATAAATATTAATTATAGCAATTTACAAGAGAGTTGCATACGATATTTTTTCTACGCCCGATAAATAATAAAAAATTATCAATATTATATTAATTATATGAGAGTTGCATACGCTATTTTTTCTACGCCTGCCTAAATAATGAAAAATTATAAATATTATAATAATTACAGGAGAGTTGTATACGCTATTTTTTCTACAGCCAACTTTGGTGAGATGTTTTCATTTGTGAGAATATTTTTGATTTTTTTGTTGAATAATGTGGAAATTTCATTTGTATTTCTCCAGTCCATAAACCGGTTTTCGTATTTTATCGGATTTCTTGGGCAAAATATTTTGTACTGCATTTCCTGCCTTCTCTGATATGTATAGAGGAGTCGATAATATTTCTTCTATATCATTGATATCAGATATTTTGATAATTTCTACTGGTTGAAAAATTATGGGCCTCAAATAAGTATCATTATGAAGTTGATGATCTGCATATAAGTGTATTATTATACTACGGGTGTGCAAAAAAAGTTAATTTTCATTGGAAATGTTTTACAGTAAAAGTGTCAAGGTATGAGGGAGAGAAGCTAAAAACTTAAGAATGGAAGATGTGCAGGCTTAAAGGTATGTTTTCAGAATATTTCCTGAGGGCTCTCCTGATGATGTCGAAGGGGTGCGAAACTATGGATGTCAGTGCTTTCGAAGATCTTTAGCTTTATTGTTGGCTGATATCGGAGTAGATCTTCTCACTGTGTTTTGGTGAATTTATAACAATGTCATCATGACAGTTTAAATTATTAAGAAATGAAACTGTCAAATATGCTTAAAAAATTAGTACAAGTTTATACCAGGATTAAATAGGCATTTCCTTGCACTTCTGTCTTGTTTTCTTGGAAATTTTAAACTATTTTATTTATTTATTTATTTATACATATGAGGAAAAGAACAGCAAGTGTATTTGAAAAAGAAAGATTAAAGCCAAAGTCAGATATTTGTTTGTGCGCTGAGACAAGGTTATATAATATTAAACAAAACGACTTTGAGCGACAAAATCATTGACAAAAACTCTCATTTCTCGACGTTTCCCGTGTGAAACACTATTAAATTTCATGAAACCTTCGTAAATTATATTGCTCGGGGTGTGTAGGGCGCCAAATTTAAGATTCATAGAATTAAAGATGAGTGAATGTATTATTCAGATAGTGTGCCTTGGAAAGAGCTCTAAGATAAATGAACGTACACAGAATAAACAAAGTTGTGCATAGTCGCCTACTTGAATATAACACAAGAAATTTAATATTCCACAGACTCGAGTTGTAATATAAAATACCGACTCGGGTATAAAGGGAACGTTATTATTTTTCGACGATGACTGATGTGACTTGGAAGAAGTTATGGAGGAATCTTAGAAGGGTTTTAAATTATATTTGAGAAATGGATGGTATTTAGCGAATACCGAGCATTATTTTAGGAGATATAAAAGCGAGAGGCGGCATACACAATGGCGTTAGTTTTAATTATACGCTATTAAATAATGTTAATGAAATTTTCAGGCAAATGTCTTGATTTTATCTATAATCTGCTGTTTTTATTTATAATCTGCTTATAATCTGCTATGTTCTTATTTATTCTACTTATATCTGCTATGTTTTTATTTCTTCTGCTTATAATCTGCTGGGTTCTTATTTACTATACTTAGAATCTGTTATGTTCTTATTTATCCCAATCACAATCTTCTGTTCTTATTTCTTCTACTTATAATCTGCTATGCTCTTATTTATTTTACTTATAATGTGCTATGTTCTTATTTATTCTACTTATAATCTGCTATGTTCTTATTTATTCTATCTTCCTAACCCTTATCTTCTTGATTATAAAGAAAGGTTTCCATATTTTGTAATACATATTTGTCTTTCCGTGAACTCTTTTATTTTTTCTTGAAAGGTACCCTGAATGGTGAAAATTTGTCTTTCTTTGTGTTCATTTGAAAAGGACCCATTCTTAATATCTCCTTTGGGATATGGAGAAGTGCGTTATTGCTGTGATGGGGAAGTGGTATCTAGGGGAAGTGGTTGTAGGTATCTTGGAGATTTTCTATTGATTCTTCTATAAAATGAATAAATCTATTGCAGAAAGTAATCTGTTTTGAAGGATGTGCTGTATAGAGAGAATGATATGTGAGATACTCTGAAATTCAAGTGGCAATTGAATGTTTGAGCTGTCGATCTGAATGAAACCAATTACTTTCACCCATCTCTCTTATCCTAATCAATTTTAATTATATAATCATTTTATTAAAACATTCTCAACATAAATAGTGTAACTGTCAAAGAACTTAGAAATTGTTGATAATTAACCGATAGGCAATAGAAAACTTTTTTATGCTCATTGGTTTTGTCTTGAAGCTATCTTCCAACGAGCATTTAAGGACAGATGCTAAAAAAATTCACTAAAAATGTCATTCAATAATCTGAAAGTGAATTTGGATATTTTATAAAGATTCTGGGATTTTGTGTGGAAGTTTTAAATTTTTGAGTTGAAATAATATAAATTGAGATTAACAGTTCTCTTTCTGGGACTAAATTTCATTATACTTATTTTAATTGATATTTTTTTCTGTCCAAAATTTGAATTTATGATGGTAAAGTTATTTTCACACGTGTCTTATATTAATTATAACCACAAACTGGAATAAATTACAGAATTTACATGTTAGAAATCAGTGCATAAACGTAGAAATTAATGGGGCATTTAAGTAATTTACCTTTAAATTATGAGTAAGGGAAGGTAATTTCTTATACGGCTAGGCGAAATGGAAGACGCAAAATGCGGAGTTATTGTTTGGAAAGGGGTAGCGTTGGAAATCGTAAGGAATTTCTGCAATTTCATACTTTACTTCCACCCTCCCGAACGGTGTTTAAATGAGGAAAGGGAAAGAGGGACTGTCCTTATTATTTCAATTTATCAGCGACAAGATTTGGACAATAGAAAATTGAAGGTTCTTCACAGTTATTTTTTTAAATAATAATTACTAATTACCAGTGGAAAAACTGCGGAAATTATTCACCTTTTTCGTAACAAACCACCACGTTTCCCCTTATTATAATAGTCTTTTGATTTGATGGAAAACAGGCTTCAGTGACTCAAACAGCTCAATAAAGTTGCTTGGAGGACTGGAGCGATAAACAAGGATTTACCAATTCCATTAACTGCGCTGTAGATCTCGGTAGGTGATTTGACAGACCAGAAAGGGTACCAAACTTAGCTTGACGTCCAAAGCGGAGTACCACAGCGAGCCGAAATCATCTCTGGTTGGGCGAAACTAAATGAACTGCTCCAATCGCTTATCATAGCATAGATTTGTATCAGGTACGGTGGAACTGGAGGCCAAATTAATCATATATGGATGTGTTGTCGCATTCATGACATACAAATTGAAGCTTTCCAACGAATTAGAATCACTCCAGGAACATATGAGAACTTCAGCTGGAAACAAAGCGACATGTTTATAGATATGGTTGAAATAATACCCTTCTTGGTGTGCGTCATCGATTGTTAATGTCCTTCTAGCACACTACGTAGAAAAAAATGGAAAAAAGGTCTGTAATTAATCCTAATAAAAATATCAAAATAAGGAACCGTTTAAATGTATTACAAACGTTAACCCTAATCTTTGACTTACAAAAATTTGATTGGTTGATGTTTAGATTACGCGCAAGCGCAACCTATCAATCGAGAGTTCAAAATACTATGAAGGCGTTACTTTCGTAGCGGCAATGTGTCTTACGTCTTTTTCTGCTGTCACACTGATCATTGTTATATTCATTTGAATAATACAAAAATAAGCCTTGATACACGGCAAAACATCATCATTTTGAAAAGTTCTCGAGTATTTTCAGTTAGAAAAAGAAGCTGGTAATTATTAATTTCACAGCCTTTTCGAATTTGGCTGAATACGATCTTCATGATTTTATTTATCAAATTTAAGCTTAGCTTTATGTCAAAATAGCAAATAAAGATATACGTCACAATCGATGACGCACGCCAAGAAGGGTATTATTTCAACTAATGTTATTTTTTGGAAAAATTTTAACTGGTGATTGGTGTTTGGGAATCATTTTGTAAGCAATGAAAAAAATGCTGTGGTTATTATATCTAGTTGGAAAATGAATATCCGAAAAGCTTCTCAGAAACTACAAAAGGATCTAGGGACAATGGACTGTACTTACATCTTGATGTGTCTACATTATGAAGAAATAATGAAGAAAATGAGATAAGAATAGCTAAAAGTCAATTGTAATAATTTTTTTCATTGGTGAACCATTTTAACTATTTAAATCACACCTCAGCGTATTTAACTCAAACTTTAAAACACGCGCGTGTTTTAAAGTTACCGTGGCAACATCAACAACTCGAGAAATGAAGTCTAAATCTATGGTCTAAATCATGTCTAAATGACAATTTTTTCCTTATTGATCTGACAGGAGTAGTTTGTAACGTCAAAACTTTTATTCGAACAATATTTAACAATGTCCAATTTATAAATTAAAATGGAAGATGTCGTTGGTATTGCTTGAAATATTAATATTTCGATCTTAGGAACTGGTATTCAAATTAATACTATTGACATTCACAGAACTCAATAAGGTTGAACTTCTATCGAAATACAAATTAGCTTATGTCTTTCTCATTTCCATTACAACGTAAGGTATACATCATATACATCACGAATTCAACCATTTGACATTTAGTTCTTATTTCCATCTATGATTTCCATTTCTTGTTGTTGTAGTAGTTATAGACCAGTATTTATAATTTTAAAGTGCATCAAATAGCGTAAAGTATTCGTGGATAACTGGTCTTTAAAACACTTGCTCTATTTCGAGCACTCCGGCTTTTCCGTCGCGCGTGTTTTAAAGACCTTAATATCCACTTATACTTTAATATACTAGTATTGTTGGAAATAAAGACATGTAACTTTACACAATTTTTAAGTTTGCTTATCTTATCCGTTGAGCTCGTTTTCGTAGGTGAGTTATTTTGACAATTTTCTCTGTGCGTGGTAGATGCTAGAACTGTCGTCAATGTCAATTCAAAATCACTGCACTAGCAACAATTGATTTCTTATGGTTATTTTAAAAGATGTCGCTTCCTATGCTATTATATAACGGCCGTTTTCATAACAAACTTTAACACTACTTCAAGTTTTAAAGCAAACTTTAAATAAAAATCGTTTTCATAACAGTCTTTACAACTTCAAGTCGACTTTAAGTTAAAGTGGACACCATCGCGACTTTAGGCGACTTTAACCTCAAAATTCAAGATATTTTTCGGTCTGTTGTGTCACTATTGTGTACAAATTCTCTTGAGATGGAAATAGATACCGAGAATAGCAGCAAAGAGATCGACAGTGATAAGGAAATATTCATCATTAGGAAACGAAAAATATATAAACAGAGAATAACAGATTTTGATAATTGGTCAGATGAAGAGTTTTACCAAAGATTCAGGTTAACAAAACTTCTATAGTGGCGAGATGGCCAGGGAGTGCTCATGATCAGACTATTCTTAATAATAGTCGATTGAAAAATAATTTTGACGGAGGCCAATTTAGGAGGTTCCATTTAATTGGAGACTCTGGATATGGAATTCAACCAATGCTCTTGACTCCTCTGCAGGAAACAAATACAGAGGCTGGAATACTATACAATGAGTCATTAAAAAGAACTAGAACTACAGTAGAAAGACAGTATGGTGTCTGGAAAGGACGCTTTCCTATACTATCTCTAGGTATAAGGGTTAACCTGGATACAGCAATGACAATAATTGCAGCAATATGAACCTTTCAAGGTTTTGCACTCAATAATCGATTTATATTTTCCAGCTATTTTTACCAAATTCAATTCTTCTTTTGTTGTAAAATTTGTACCCCTAACTCTTTTGCTATTTACTGCACCCATAACACTTATTTCAAGTTGGAAATAAGAAAAAAGCATAAACACAAATATAAAAATATAATACAAACATAAACATATAATCTACCAACTTTTTTCAGTAGTCTCCGAAAATGATGATCGAGGTGTCATTCGATTCGGGATGGCATCTAGATGATTTTTGAAAAAAATGAAGTTCCGCAAACGAACATTGCAAAAGATATTAACAATTAGGGGGTTTAGTTTTTTTGCAAATATCTCAAAAACTAATGAAGATTTTTCAAATTAAAAAAAGATTTAAAAAGAGGAGGAAATTTTCTAAAAAAAACCCGACTCCCGAAACTGTAGGACCAATATTTATAATTTTCGCCTACTTTGGACACTTTATTAATAAAAATTATTTTAACATATTAAATATGAAATTTAAGAAATGAAAAAATTCAGGGGCTTACTGGATAGATAAATGAACAAATTGAAAAAATTTTTTATCACAATTTTTCAATTAGTTATTCAATTGTTAACTAATAATTTTATTCTGCTTGAACATGAACATTGCAAGTGTGATAATTGTTAAACTATCAATTTGAGATTTTTTTCCTCTCTTGGAGCAATTCTTGAAAGATCCCCAATAGATCCCTGTTGGGAAAATTAAAAAATGTTTATGTTTCAGGTTTTTATTAATAATTATCGTTGTTGCAAAATTAAAAACTTAAATTAATCATTGAAAAAATGTTTTTTTCCAAACCATCGTTTGATAAATCTTAGAAATATTATAAAATGGACTAGAACGAATAACTCAAAAAATTTCAAAAATGCTCACATTTGAATATAATTCAGGGACATTATAATACTACATGAATGTTAGATTCGTTAGATTCGTAGCCGACGGAAAATGAAATTGAAGCCATATTAAGACGCTCAGTGTAATGGATTTGTTTTTGTCAAAAAAATTATTACGACGAGCTATTACGAGCTCATACTTTGTTCTAATCAACGGAATTAAAAAGATACTGATTTTGAAAATGTAATATAAAAGTCCTTGTTTCCATTTTGTTCCTTCAAATATTCATTTTGGCTCAATTTAAAAGATTTTTGTGTTTTAAAACATGAATTTTTAAGAAAATATACATTCTCAAAACTTCTTTTAGATTTTTTTCTAAAATATTTTCATATTTTTCTCTTTTTTATCATTTTTTTTTTCTAAATATTTTTCGCAAACATTCCACCGTCAAACGAATAGCAGAAATCTCAGACATTCTTCTAAGGGTCGTGCAATCATTGATTTCTTATATGAAGCCACTCCCTGGAAAGCTCCAACCCCTCCTCAATTCCCCTTCATCCCCTACACGGTCTCTCCAGGATTCAGTTCTTACGAACCTCCCCTATCCAGAACCGGCCTTGCATATATTTGTAAACCCAAATAAATATTTTTATAACTGGAAATACACAACTATTTTTTTGAAAAATTGATAAATATGAATATGTAATATCCAAACAAGAGCTGCATGAATATAATTCAGCGGTACCAAACAAATACCAGCCAGACAAGAAGACACACAAGCCTCATGAACTTCTTCAATGTATACAGGCATGGAGAGTAGTGAATGTTGTAGTGAAATATACAGTTTTTAACAATTCCATATAAATAATTTTAATAATAGAAATATATACCAAAAATAAAATCGTAGTTGCTATTCCTGAGTCCGATCCTGGTGTATTTACGGGTCCTGCTCGTTGAAATCAGCGAAAGAAAGTAAGAGAGAAATAAGAGAGAGATGTAAGAGGTTAGCAGTCTCCTGTGTTTTCCTAAATGTTGCTTGAGTGGTAGTCTTTTTCGGTTTTCTTTTTCTCTTTGCTGTGCTGTCTTGCTGGGGGGAAAAGTGGTGGGGATGTTCCTGGAAAAAGATCTAGTTAGTTAGGTTGATTGGGTGACGTGCTATAATCGTTATTTTTAGTTACAGCTTACGGATTTTATTTTTTGGAAATGGTAGTTATTCATAGCATCAACATTTTCATTTAGTTTTCATAATAATTGTTTATTATAGACAAAATATTCCCAACTTATCTATTTACGGAAAAAAACATAAAGTATATAACCAAAAATAATTGAGCATTTGGAACATTTGACACAAAACAGGGATTAAGGCAAGGTGGAGCTCTAATCCTAACTTTATTCAATATTTTCATAGACCACATAATAAAGCGACCAAACCAAATACACAGGGGATTTCTTTCGGTATGCAAATAAAACAAAAATAGCAAAAGATCAAGAAAGGTTGAATATAAGAGTTAACGGTATAATCGAACAATTTATCTACTTTAATTATTCAGGAACAATAATTGACATCACTGGTAATAGAAAGGAAAGGGATATTTTGGGAAGAACAGAAAAAGCCTTAAAAATTTACCACATGGTTAAACCTGGATTTATTAATAATAAGGAAATCTCAACAAGAACCAAAATGACAGTATTCCAAACTGATTTTAGACCGATACCAACTTATCGCATCGAAACGTGGGAACTGGGCCAAAAAATGAAAAGTAGATACAAGCTATAGAAATGAAAAACCTGAGATCTGTGAAAGGAATAACAAAGCTTAACATAATGAAGAATGTAGACATAACAGACGAGCTAGAAATAAAATCTGCTAGATTATATAGAAGAAAGATAACTGAACTGGTAGGGACATCTATAGCGAATGGAGGATACTAAACTAGACGAAAATGTATGGGAAGCAAAGGTGATTGTTAAAAGAAACAGAGGTGGACCAAAATAATCCTGGGATAACAACATGGCCAAAAGGAAGAGAGAAAAAGATTAGCAATAAAGAGAAAATAATGGAAAACTTTTGTTGATGAAACTTGAAATTTCCATATATTTCCCAACACCGAAAGGTAGCATGGAATTTGATACTTCTCTGTAATGATTGAATAAACACAATCATATTTAGATACAGGGTGACAAAAAACTTCTGCTTAACGAAAACTACAAATACTAAATTATTTTATTTACCGTTATCTAAAAGTTCTTTCTAAAGAAGCTAGCGCCTTTTAAAATGACACTGCTAAGTCAGTTTTTTGAGCTTATCTAAAAAAAACGCCATCTTCAAACTTGGTACCTATATTGTATAACGCTACAGTGACAAATTGTGATTTTTTAGTACCTATTGGGACCAGTAGAGTTTATCTGGTAGTTTAACAGAACAGTATTAACTTTTTGCGAAATAATTCTGATTCTATTCTAAATCTGATTCAATGGACTAGGACAATACTTATGGCTCATGCATGATAGTTCTTCTGTTATTTTCTTCAATATGAAGACACTACATATGGAAATTGGTCGAGGAGGTCCAGTTAATTGTCCTTTAAGATCGCCTGATTTCAGTCTATGCGCATTTAATTAGAAACATGTTTTTCCACTACTAGCTGTGAAGTTGACAATTATTGCTTCTTCTAGCCAACTAAGAAGTTGAATTTCTCTCGATTTTTCTGGCAGCAGTCCTATAGTCGTTAATTTCGCCGCTTCTTATATTTCAGTTGGTGTAGAAGAACGTTCATTTCCACTATCCAAATTCAATGAATTCATCGTTGCAGTAATATAGCAAGTTCGTAACAATTTGGTATTACTAACTTAAAAATTAAATAATTTGACATATATAGAGATGGGCGATACTGTGTAAAGTATCAATACAACGTACCGTTATGAATATATTATTATGAAATACTTAATATTAGAAAATATCGTTATGAAAAGTATCGATACTAAAAATTACAATATTTTATCGATACTATATATTTCAGAAACAAATATCCTGAACAAAATACACATATTTAATAGTTTATATATTGTACCCCCATGTAACGAGATGTTTTGAGTGTTGAATTGTCATGGCGTGAATTATGAACCATAATACAATCCAGTGTATTATGAACCATAATTCACTCTAGTATATATATGGGTACCATATACCTTTTGTTAGGAGGTAAAATATCGACTTATTATTAGGTGGTCGTGGACAAAATTGTATATACCTACACCATGGTGTTGAAGATATTCATAAACCTTGCACATTTTCCGCTCGTCTTCACCACCTTGGTGTATAATAGACTATTATTATCTGACTCAAAACACAAGTTTTTTTTTTTAATAAACATTTAAATTCAATAAAAAAAAGGCTCTCCTGAAAGAACATTTTACTATTCAAAATAGCATGAATGATTTATAAATATTGTTTGCAGAACCCCCTTTTTTTCTGTAACGTGTGCCGTTTCAACCGACCCATTGTATTTCTTACAAATAAGTGACACCACAAAACCAGCTCGTTTTTTTAACATTGTATTTAAATTTTTGTCGCTTACCTGCTGTAACTCACGCCTCACACTTTTTTCTTTTTCGGTAAACAATCGCGTTCCATCCACATTCTGATATCTTTGTGTTGTATATGACAGTTGAAGTGCTACCTATTTCAGTTGTCAACCGAATTAATGTTCCTTCGTTCCAGAAAATCTGTTTTTACATCTTTTTATCGATCACGTCGGTTATGTTGGCGAAAGGTTGAAGAATCTGTAATTCAATTCATCGAGTAAAAAATTTTACATTATCTTCTTTCACGTTATTTTCACCAGTTGGGCAACAGAAAAAATACAAAGAACCCCATGCAAAATTGAACTGTGATATTGTAATTGTATAAACTATAACAAAATACACTGCTCAACAAAGCTGATACCGGCTATATTACTGTTGTTTTCTTATTACGATTACAGGCAGTGCACCACTCTTTTCGGTGGTCTTGATTCAGCAAACAATGACTGCTGTAAATAAAATATTGTACCATGGTAAGATAAATAGATTTTGTAAGATGGCCTTTGGCAAATTCTACTGCGACCTATTGTGGTCCTCTAAACTCTAGATTACATTCTCCATTCCTCTTTTTGAAAAGTCTATTAGCGTGGATACTGAACCTTTCATATAGCTCTCTGCCAATGGCTTTTCTTCGCCTAATGTAAAAAACCGCACACTGACACTGACATGTGTTCTACCGTTTGTCAATCCCATCAGCTTTAAATGCCTATTGAGCTTACAATGCCCTGTTAACAGACCCACTACAGCTTTGATAGTTTTCCTATCCTTGGTCATCAGATCTGCTGTGAATTTTGGCGAGTGTTCATGGTTATTAAGCCTAATAGTTTGGTGAAGAAATGGAAACTATTGCAAAATGTAATACAAAAGTCGTGCATCTATCCACTTATAGTAGATGGAATCCTTTTCGTCTGTTGGCATGAACAATTTAGTCAGTATAGACACGTCCATTCCTAAAATTGTAACAGCTCCTTTGTTCCTTCTGTATAATAGCCATGAATTTCCTAGATATCTACATATCCATGAAAACGTTTTGCTTAAAGACGCGTGAAGATGCCACGCTTAGCCAAAGTCTCCCCTCGTAGATATTTAATGGTAACTAATCTTGGTATTCAAATGATTTAATTGATTGGTTCTTGGAGCACGCTAAGCAAGCAATTGGTTGAAATATTCGATTGACATTATAAATGATTTAAATAATGAGACTTGGTGATTGAGCTGATGTATAGTAGCTTTTTTCCTATGTTTGACAATGATTCTTAGCGGTTACTTTAAATAGTTCTGGAATAAATTATTGATCTGGATATGGATATGGATCTTTAACAAAAAGAGTGTTTATAATTTTTTCTACTCCTATACTATAAGTTGTTAATTGAATGCCAATTTTCAGCTTCATAATGATACTCATTATAACACTAGTTTTCATTATGAAAATGAAAAATTGACCAATGGAAATCTAGGCAGACCCAATATTTGACAGTGTTTTATGACAGTTTAAATCTTTTGCGTTAGTTTTTAAAAGAAATGTCGACCACCAGACCGAAAATACTTGATGATTAAGGCAAATACATATTTGAACTTATTATTTTTGTTTACAATAATTTATTACCAATATTTTATAACAGTAACATACTCATATGCTTTATGCTAAACTTAAACCATGTGGTCATGTGGCGCAGTGAATAAAGCCTCCGCATAAGGTTTTTTTCGATCTGTACATTCCGGGTTCGAGTCCCGGGCAGTACTTTTGTTTATACAATGTGTCGCATTTAAGATGAAGACACTCCCATATTTTCGCTGTTTGAAGAATTACAGATTCGGATTTTTGTAGGGTCATACAGGTTGATGGGCCACATTTCTTGAAATAGTCAACTGAAATCTGAACTTTAAACTTAACCTACTACGATTTCACAAACAGGACCGCTTCTCGATATTTTGCTTCGCGTTCGCGTTAGAGATATCGAAAAATATTATGGAAAAAAGCTGTTCAGAATATTATGTTAACCCCACATACCAAATTTTATCACAAAATTCGCATTTTTAATAATTTTTTCATTTTTTGGTCCAAGTATACAAAATTATTATTTATTTTGATAATTATTGTGCCGTGGAAATTAAAATCTTGACACGGTATCATGTATTCAAATATTTTAGTAAAGTGAGAAACACTTTCAAAGGAATATTGATCAAATTAAACAATATCTTGTAATAATAAATGTGGGTGGGCAAAAAAATTGAAAATTCGAATTTTGTTATGAATTTTGGTTTGTGGGGTTGAAATGATATTCTGAACAACTAATTCGAATATATTTTTTCGATATTTTTTAAGCGAAGCAAAATATCGAAAAGTGACCCCGTTTGTGAAATCGTAGTAGACTGAGATCAAAGTTCAGATTTCAGTTGATTGACTTAAAAGATGTGGCCCATCAACATGTATGGATCTGCCAAAATTCAAATCTGTAATCTTCCAAACAGCGAAAATATGGGGGTGTCTTCATCTTAAATGCGACACACTGTATATATTTTTTTATATATTTTTTTTTATATATTTTTTACGCCAGTCCAGTATACTGGACTTATTAATACTCTTTTTCCACTACTAGCTGTGAAGTTGACAATTATTGCTTCTTTTAGCCAACTGAGAAGTTGAATTTCTCTATTAGTGGTCAATAATTTTTTCTATTATTAACCAATAATGGACAAATTCAAATATTTTGAGAGTTAAGGGATGGTAGTTCAACAAAAACTTGTGCAACATAATTTTGTATACCCAGGAGATTGTCTTTAACATATTTGCTGCTTGAAATAACCTATCAAGATAAAATTATTTGAATAAAATTACCATTCATTCGAAATTCGCGCTCAACCAATAATGACTGATGACATAACGAGTAAGTTCATAATATATCGAAAACTAACAGTGTACTTCTCAGTCAGACGACGGAGTAAACGCTTCTCGTCTTAAATTTGGCTAGTAGTGGAAAGGATTGTATATACACCATGGTGCTGAAGACTTTTAAAAACCTCGCACCTTATTCCGCTCGGGGCAAGGCCCCTCACGAAATAATCTTGGTGCTCAGTCTTCACCACCTTGGTGTATAATGTATGTTGCTTTCGTTTATTTGGGCTTCAAGCACTCGTGCGTGACGTCTCAGTCGTCACGACTTTTAAGCAAAACGAACACGATTTTTTAGGATCCTCAAAACCACTTGTCATTTGTGCCAATGCCAATGAATTTCCTGTTCTGCTAGAAGAACAGTTTTCAATTATAATGTTTTTGATAATATAATATGCATATTTAGATATTTTTAGTAAGGTTTAATCGTAATCGGCACAATCTTAACCTTTAATTAAACGTCAAACCGGTCAAACGTCAAATATTTGATGTCCGTGGCTTGAAGCTCATACTTTTCGGGATGTGCTCAAGGGGCAAGGGGAAGGTAAGACTGGGCGTCACGCCCGGTGATAATTGAACAAAATTCAGTCACTACGAGCTGCTGTTAGCAGCCAAAAGTGAATAATCGAAAATACCTATACTATTTGGTTAAACAACTATTACTGCCCGACTCCTGGACTTTATAAATAGTAATCAATAAAGTAACTGACTGACACTTATATGTTTCTTCTGCTGGACCCTGTATTTTCATTTGTATCTCCAGTAAAAGATTGAATTTTACAAATACTTATAAATATAAAACACTCTATTGCCTTACCTGAAAGTACTCTTTTTTTGAATGGAAGCAGTTGGATGAAAATGTTATAAATAATTGAATGCAGTATCTTCAGGAAACTGGTGAGTCCGATCCACATAGTGATTATTAAAAATATTTTGCGGATTCTATACCTTGCCTGTGTTCTGAAACAAACAAAAAATATAGTTATAGTTATATAGTTAGAGTTTCCTGTAATATTATCGTATTTAATAAATAAAATTGGCAGCAGACTAAGTAGCCGTAGTTGGTTCAGTAATGGCAATGAAGAGGAAATAATTTTTTTTTTATCTTTTCCTATCTGTATCTGTAAAGTAGGGAGCAGGGTGACTGTAGGCTCACAGCACTTGGGCAACATCTGACCCATTGTACATCCTCCTCAGGAGTTGTCCTCCTAGGTAATCGTCCATCCTGTCCTTCCCAGGGAGGTGGAACACACACTCTCTTATTGACTTATTGTTAACTCCGGGCACTCGCATAAGACATGCCTGACAGTTTCATCTTCCTGTTCACACATTCTGCATTGAGGTGTGTCCACTAGCCCCATAGTATGGAGGTGTTTCCTTAGTTGACAGTGGCCAGTCAGAAATCCTACTGTTAAAGGTAGGTTTTTCCTGGTCATCGCAAATATTTCTTCCCACGGTCGCCCAGAGTGATCCTGAGATCATTTGGTTCTATCCCATCTTTTTATCTATTCCTATTTCTCTCACTATTACATTGGAGCTGATAACGCAAAAGATTTCCGTCCCCTACAAGGGTGTTTCAGTCCCTCTCTTTGCTAGTTCATCTGCCATCTCATTTCCTTGAATTCAAATGAACCCTGTGTGTGTGTGTTTTTGTGTCCTGGTATCCACAATAAGCTGCTCTCGCCTAGTTCATTGAGTCTGTCTAGGCATTTCCATATTTATCATTTTGAAGCTGATTACACAATAATGTGCTAAGCTCTTAATTATTATAATCCTTTGTAGCGCAGTTAGTATAGGATTTTTACGATATGGAAAAACGATGATGTCATTTTCAGTTACTCCTGCTTAGCAGAATAAATATCAATTTACCAACCGTAAATACAATTTATCCTCAACAGCTAACGGGTTGGCACAACTTCAAGACGTTGTCAGATCAACTGGTAACATTCTCCAGTTTGTTTTGACGTTCATTGACATTGGATCATCGTCCAATATTTACAAGTTATTATCGTAACTAATTATTCAGGCAAATCTGCAGTGTGTAGTTAATAAAATGTCGAAGCAGCTGAATAGTAAATGTCAAGAGATATTATAGGTATTAATCTAACATCAGATTGACTTTTCTAGTTTTTGTTAAGTAAAGAAAAAAACTACAGCTTGGCAACATCACAATATTTAGTTTAGCAACGTCATCGTCTTTTTATCGAATTTTAAAAAACAGGTGATATTGAAAGATCAAAAATTGAATTAGTTCCATTTTGGGTATCGAAAATAATTCATACCATTCTTTTTATTTGATAGATACTCCTATAGGTCGAAACTCAATACGTTCCTTTGAGTGTAAGAAAAGGATAATGAACAAAAACCAAAAGATATATCATCTATAATACCCCACATTTCAATATTCCTTCTCCCCTAAGGCATTCAAAAACCAAAACCCGCTACCCTGCCGGAATATACATCATTTATATACGATATGAATAAGTAAAACTCACGTAAAACTTATGAACTCTGTGAGCCTCAAATTTTAATTAGTTTTCAGCAAAGTTTAAGTTGATGTTCTAGCAAACTTTGCTAATATTCAAACGGAAATTAAAAGATAAGAAAATAACGAGCTCCGCCATTTGCTGAAATAATCTTGTACTGGGTGGGGCACGCCCACTATAAACTTTTTGACGTCTCTGTGATAACCCATTTAGTCCAGCTACTATTTACACACATCTAAAAAACTCAAGAGCCGAGATCAATTACGATCACCAACAAGTGAATAGAAATAAAATGTAATTCTTTCAGTTCAAAAAAACAAATATCACAGAAAAATCAATAAAAAAAATTTTAGTGAGGCGTTGAAACTTCTAATATAATTCAATGTCCTTCGTGGCATACAGCCAGGGAAGTAGTTGTTGCTTCTTAGTGAACTTTATATTTTGTTCTCTGATTTTCAAATAGGTACTCTGTAAGACGCTATAATAGTACATATTTGACGTCCATAATAGTACCTATTTGACGTTCATAATAGTATTTGTGATTGAAAAAACAATATTTCGTTTGATAATACATTTGTGAGCAAAGCATTATTCAAAGTAACGAATATAAATGATGGACGATCAACTAGATTTAACAGAGCCACTTGTGTAGGTTAGGTTAGGTTAGGTTTGTGGTGAGTGGGTCTATAAGGCCCTCCACTGCGATTCACAAGAGTCTATTGTGGCTCACACATATTCAGATTTCACCAAACAAATTCAGCTTCTTCACAAGGCCGATTATTTTATTTGCTGAATGATATTTCAGATCCGAGGGCGAGAGAGAGACCCTGCCAAACATCAGATACCTGATTCGAGCCGCGGCGGGGCAGGCACAAATTATATGCTCTGCTGTTTCATCATCTTCCAAACAAAGACGGCAAGTCGGATCTTCCGACAGTCCAAGTTTTAGCATATGATGATTCAGATGACAGTGGCCTGTTAAAAGGTCTGTTAGACAACGTAGGTCATGCCTGCTATGGTCTAGCATTTGTTTGGAGACATACTTCGAAGGATGTATAAAAGCCTTTGAATGAACCAATCCTGGTAAATTATGCCAGAAGTCTAAAGCTCTTCTTGCTGTCCAGGTATTTAGTGTTTGTTTGGCAAAACTTATTGCGATGCCAATTGTGGGTTCTGGTCCGATAGAAACACGTGCGGCACCCTCCCTTGCAAGAAAGTCTGCCTTCTCGTTTCCTTCCATGCCAGAATGGCCAGGGATCCAGACCAGCAATACTTTATTGAGTTCTCCTATTGAGGAGAGTCTTCTTTGGCAGTCCAAAACCAATTTCGACGTTACACGGCGAGAGCTAAGTGTTTTTAAAGCCGCTTGGCTGTCGGAGAAAATTTTTATTGTTCTATGTATGAGATTGGCTTGCTCCACTCTCTCCACACATGAAACAATGGCGTAAATTTCCGCCTGAAATACGGTTGCATAGGATCCTAGAGAGGTTGAAATTTCTGTCCTAGGTCTGCGCCCGTATACACCTGCACCAGAGCCTGAGGGTGTTTTTGAGCCGTCTGTGTACCAACAGCTGTCTGCTCTTGATAGTTCATCCTTACGGAGGACCTATTCATCTCTATTTGGAATTAGGACGGTGTAAGGCAGGTCGTAGTTTACTGTTGGAAGCATTATGTCAGAGGTCATTCCCAGAATACTGAGACTTTCACTGTCCGCTAGTATTCTGCTTCGTTCTGCATAAGCCTGATTTGTGCATTTAGAAATATGTACAATTCTGTATGCTGTCCATCTAGCCTCTCTTTCCAAAAATATATGGAGAGGAGGTAGGTACAGAAGGATTTCCATGGCTGCTGACGGTGTAGAGCTGATAGCACCAGTGATTGCCAGACAAGCCTGTCTCTGTAAACCAGAGAGCTTTGCTTGGGCCGTTCGCTGTAAAGCTTTTGGCCACCAGGCAATAGCTCCATATGTGATCATTGGTCTAACAATCATCACATATATCCAATAGATTTGTTTGGGTCCCAAGACCCAAGATTTTCCACAGATCCTGCGACATCTTCACAAAGATAGTCTGGCCTTATGGATAACTTTTTTCAAGTGAGCGTTCCAAGTAAGTTTCTTATCTAGGATAATCCCCAAATATTTTACTTTCGCTGCAAATGGAATAACCTCACCATTGTAGGAAAGTGGTGGAAGATCCTCCAACTTCCTTTTTCTAGTAAAGGGAACTATTACAGTTTTGCCAGGGTTAACAGACATCTGTTTCCTCTGACACCAACTGTGGACATCGTCCAACGTCTTTTGGAGGATATTATATGCTACCCTTCCTGACTTGGTCCTTGCCAAGATGACAAGGTCGTCTGCATACGCTTGCAGCTCTACCCCTTCTCTTTCGAGATCGCTAAGCAAGTTATCCATCAAGATAGACCACAGTAGGGGAGATAGTACTCCGCCTTGTGGGAATCCCCTGGAAGCCTCAAAGCTGATGGTCTCGTTCTGAAGGGATGTAGTGGCTGTCCTACTTGTGAGCATGGCATATATCCAACCAGTAATGGTTGGTTTGATGCCCTTTTCAGTCAAAGCTGAACCAATGGAGGTCGGTAGTGCATTGTTTAATGCTCCTTCAATGTCAAGAAATATGGCCACCGCAATCTCCTTGTTGTTAAGGGATTGTGTGATTTTCTCAACAAGGTTGTGTAAAGCTAAATCTGTTGATTTGTCAGTTTGATAAGCATATTGATGGATGCTCAGGGGGAATTATATAAAGCTACCCGCCTGATGTAGCAATCCAGTGCTTTTTCAAGTCCTTTAAGAAGGAAAGATGTTAGGCTAATTGGTCTGACTGATTTAGGGTGTGGGTCGTAGAGGTGTGTCCACTAGCCCCATGGTATGGAGGTGTTTCCTTAGTTGACAGTGGCAAGTCAGAAATCCTACTGTTAAACGTAGGTTTTTCCTGGTCATTGCCAAATATTTCTTCGGCGACAGCTTCCCAGGGTCGCCCAGGGTGAGCCTGGCAAGACTACATCCTTTGATTCCTTCCCATACCTTAAGGGATTGAGCATGGGTGTAACGTTTGGCTAGTCACTGGGTCCTAAAATGTTTAGTCCCGCTGCTTCCCTAGCTGAAGAATCGGCAATGCGATTACCTTTACTCCTGTCGTGCCCTTTAACCAACCTCAGGATAATATTGTTATCTGCCGAGGCGTCAGTTAAATCTCTCTAGTACTAGTACCGACATAACACGTTGTCTGTAAAAGGCTAATAGGGCTTGTCTACTATTAGTGCAGATTGTTATCTTTTTGCCAGAAATTCATTCTCTGATTAGTTCTTGTGTGGCAATTAAGATACCAGCCAGTTATGTTTGAACCACGCTGGTATTGTTTCCTATTGGGTTTTGCGAATTGTCTAAAAAAATCCTAAAAAATGATTGTTTGCTTAATACCTGTAAACGTTATATTAAATTTGCTCCAGGCAATAAATATCTTTCCGTAGTATACAACATTTTCCAGATATCTTTTGTGTTAATCCATAGATGGATGGAATCTTTCGCCTCATCTTTTCTAGCGTTTTCTCTCGCTTCTGGGTCTTTGTTTGCGTTTGACGGTTTCAGTATTCATTTGAACCCTTCGCGTGCTTGTACAGATATTTATAAGTGTGTAAGATGCGAAAATGTTTTAGGGGTTAGGGAAAAATTGGTCTGAGGGAGCAGCGTTTTGAGATCAAAAATTGTTCAGGGACTAATCAGATTAGGGGATGCACAGATTGCTTAGTTTTGCCCTAAGAGTTATCGACCTATACAAAAACATTTTTGAAATTGATATGGGAAAAGTGAGGGTGAAATATTTTTTCTACTACTAGCTGTGAAGTTGACAATTATTGCTTTTTCTAGCCAACTGAGAAGTTGAATTTCTCTATTAGTGGTTAATGATTTTTTCTATTATTAACCTAGGTCAATAATGGACAAATTCAAATATTTCGAGAATTCAGGGATAGTAGTTCAACAAAAACTTGTGCAACATAATTTTGTATAACCAGGAGATTGTCTTTAACATATTTGCTGCTTGAAATCACCTATCAAGATAAAATTATTTGAATAAAAATGTCATTAGCGCTCAACCAAAAATGACTGTTTCACACAACACTTCTTAATATCGACATCAGCTGATAGTTTTCATTTTTGATAGTTCTGACAGATAGATAAATACTTAATTTGTCATCGCATCCGCTCTTGTTATCTTATTGTTTTCACTTAGTTTCGTTGAAACTTTTCCTTTAAAAACTTCTGTGAGCATTTGTATTAAATATATGCAATTATGGATCCTTCTATTTCGAGTATCAGCTCTTTGCTTAGTCCGGTAAAACAATATAAATGGTGAACCTATAGGTCATTTAGGACCGTCAAAAATCAAATACATTCATATTATATCTGCAATAGGGTACATGCATAAATTTTGCTATTGGTGGGAATTGACGCTTTATCAGGTCTCCTAACACCTTGCATGACTATTTTTTCAAAAAAGTATAAACTTTACTTTTAAAGTGACTTTAAAAATCATAAAATTTGAATGTCCGCCAAAACGCGCTTTACGTCATAAAGATGGCTGCCCCATGGTGTGACGTCATTTATTTACGTTCTTAACTTAGTATTCCAAATATTGCATTTTTCCAGTGTGTAAATCAACGTCTATTGAAACTCAAAAATACACTTAAGAGAAGGGCACTACTTTTGTTTGTGAAGACCATTTTAATGCAAGTACCTACTTCTATGCTGGTAATTTTTATTCTTAAATAGTTTGAGGCTATGTACCTATATGTCTAGGAATCAACCATAAAAACATCATTTTCTTACGACCACACATCGAAATATGGTTGGTATATATTATATAAATAAAACATAGTTTGAATCGTACTTACGATAATGCTTTCACTCCTCTTATTTCCTCTGCATCAAAGCAGCTGTTTGACTTCATAAATTCAAGCAGCATAAATGAGTCTACTTTGTGCAAGTTAACAGTTTGTGCTTTTATAAAACCTTCGCTAGCCATATCTTTACTCACAAAATATGAAAGAATCGTCACTGAACACTGAACTAGTAAATAAAATATATTCTTCCAAAAGTTTTAAAATATCCTCGGGAATATCAAATATTTATGTCCACTTTCCACTTTACGTTGACTTTTAGAAATAAAAAAAGCACACACAAACACGTAATGGTCTCAAACAAACATATAAATGATATTTTTACGTCGATGAAGCAATTAGTAGTTGATTAAAATACAATATAAACACACAACTACACATAACCTAATGCAATACCGGCCATATTGACATAAGTAAACACAAGAGATATGACATCACACGTATCATCGGTAGCGTTCGGAAATCCTTGGGTTGTGGTCGGAAAGTGCATTGAAATTTGAATTTTATTTTAAAATTTGGGAGCAATTCACAATGGAAACTGGTTTATTTCCTATTATTAGTAATTTTTGATATCATATTTACTATTATAAATTAATATCCAAGCAAAATATGAAATATGCGTGTACTCTATTTCTCAAGCAATTGGTAAGATTTTTATTTTTATATTAACATGGTATTGAATTCTCATCATTTTCCTTATAGGAGTAGTAGAGTCAACGGTTCATTAACTATTAAAGGAATACCGAGGTAGAGGAACAAAATACAGTGCAGCAAATATTAGTGGATAACCAAGACTTTTGAAAAATTGTGATAATTAAATTCATCTGTGTAATCCTTTAATAAATATGTACTATTTGTTCATCATATTATGCATTGAATTTTTACATATTTGGAAAGATATCGTCAAAAGTCTATGGAGATTATAAGCTATCGAAAGTTGAAAAAATATATAAATTCTTTTTATTATTCACTGTTGTGAAGAATTTATATGATTATGCAGCTAAATATGTAAAAATAACTTGTTCGTTATTATTTAGTCGCGAAGAAAGATTATTCTCTCATATCATTCTCTTTTTTTACAGATTTAAACGGACTTTTCGACCTGAAAATGCGTCTTGCATGAAAGTGAATCATTTTTGAGATGGATAACAAAAATAGGAATATTTTCGAGAATAATAATAGTTTTCATTTAAAAAAACTTCATTTTTCCAAAGAAAAATAATTATTTGCACTATAAAATTATTGATATCTTCTTTACTTAGATTTTTATTGATCATTCATTAATAAAGAATAATCTTTCATGCAATTGTATTTTGTAGGTCGTACAAGTATTAGATTTTTTTGATTTTTTGAAAAAGTTTCCAATTTTTGTTATTCAAAAAGTGCGACGGTTTTTATACAAAAATGAGTTACTCGGAAAACACCAGTGCGTGCGTGAGGTGGCTACCGCCGGTAAATGGAAATGGTTCGATTTTTTTCGGTTCGGGCTTCAAAAAGTGCTAGGAAATGGAAACATGATGCAGTCCAGATGGCATTGAGATGGAGATCACGCCAAGAACTTCAAAATGTAAGTCTCACTTTTACTATTTCAATATTTTCACCCCTTTTTGAAAATTGTTGCTATTATTTAACTTATACAGGTATACTTTTCTGCCAAACTCAAACTATGACACACACTATAGTGTATTCGGACGACCTCCACCTCTGTAACTCTTTTAAAACATTTAAGTTGATTTTTCTCGATAACGTGACGTGACCAAAAGCAAATACCTCATTGGGTAACACAATTACAATTAATCAATCAATTAATTAACAATTAATTATCCACTACTGTCCAATTCTGATATATTACTTGTCTTAATCGTCGTAGGACACCCTGTATATGTGAACCACATAACATTTCCTCTAATTCGGATTCGTAATAAATTCCGCCATATACAACTTATTTCGCTTCGTATATATAATTAATTAGTCCTTAACTTAATACAAAAGCGACTTAAAACTTGGGTAGAAGCCTGCCTGGCGCAATTGTATTACGTATTCTCTCATTATCCATTCTACGTTGTTTTTCTTTTCTTCAAACAAAACCTTCCTTATTTATCTCCTAAAGTTTGCACCCTCATTTCTAACTTTGTCAGCCCTGGGTTTAAAATCTCCCTCTTTGCAGGCCGATCCAACAACTGAATTTTAACCCTTATTATTCCTTTATGTTGAGACCGGTTTTCTGCGTCGCAACATCTAAAACCAAATACAAATATCCCTCTCTAGAAAACTCAACCCTCATCCCTTAAATATATGCCTTAGATATTTTATTTAAGATATTCGCCCTTTAACGGAGCTAATATAAGGGTGATATTTGTATGATTTTTGAGGCAAAATGGCGCGGTATTTAATGTAGGGAAAGTAATTCTAATTTGAATTTCTCAATGTTGAATTCTGATTTCGGCTGTATTTAAGTTTAAGGAGGATTTTATAGAGGTGTAATTGCCCTCGGGTCGGGATATCGGGTGAAACTAAGGAAAATTGAGAAAATGTTTTATTAGTTTTAGTACAATTGGAAGTTTGGTAATTTGAGTAGAATATATATATCATTTCAAATTCAAAATAATTGAAATATGTAAAGATCACTTACCAATTAAAGAAGTTTATGTAGCAAATGATATATGATATAGAAAAAGATAAAATGAATTAAGGAAAAATAATACATGAAAACTATACCAAATAGTTTATAAAGCAAGGTGATGTAGACTATTATTAAGTATTGACCAAGCGGAATGAGGTGCGAGACTTATAAATTTCGCCCCCACCAAGGTGTGTATACAATTTTTTCCACTACTAGCCAAATTTAGACAAAAATTGAAAATAATTCACAAACGCACCACAAGAAGCGTTTACTCCGTCGTCTGACTGACAAAGTGACAAGTACCTACTCTGTCAGTTTTCGATATTGGGCGGAGTAGAATTCAATGAGACCTCTACCGGAAAAAATTGTAACTGTCGCAACGAGTAAAATAATTCGTTTGGCATTGTTTTTGTATTATATGCAAAGCAACGTAATTACCGGAAATTCGTACTTTATTTGTTCAATTTTGTGTCAGTGACAAGTTTAAAACTGTGTTTTTCTCAACTGTCATCATTTCTCAGGTAATATTCTTATATAATCAGAGATATTGTGGAAGAGGTTATGTTACAAAACTACCTTCCCTGCAAGTTTTGTAGATAAAATTAAATCAAAAATAAAATAAAAACACGAAATCAGCCCTAAAACTAAACTGTTAATTGAACGCTTGTTGTACTTTTCACTCAATACAAACCTACCTTCCCTGCAACTTTTGTAGATATAATTATATCAAAAATTAAATAAAAACACGAAATCATACCTAAAACTAAACAGTTAATTGAACGCTTGTTATACTTTTCACAAATATGAACCATACCTATTACTCCAAAAATAAAAATATTAGGAGTCAAAATTTAGTTAAACAAAACACAAAATACTAAAGCACAATAAAAGAAAAAGCAAAAGTTTCACAAAACACACTCTGAAAATAACTAAAACAGCAAAATAAAACCACTTAAATAACAAATCGCTTAAACGGCAGCTGATTTGTTTTACTCGTTGCTAAAATGACGTTGACATTTCAGAGCGCCATCTATTGAATTCAACTTTCAAATCGACCAATAGCATAAAAATTACACTGATGATTTGCTAAAATAGTAGCAAATTACAGTGGTAATTTTTTCACGCTGTTTGATTGGATCTTCGTTTGAATGAATGCGTAAGCCATTGGGTACCGGACATTTGACAGTGTCATTTTCATTTGACGTTAAAAATTTGCTGTCAGTTTACCTTTTTAATGGCCGTTTGCACCAATTTACTTTTAAGTAGGCTTAAAGTTAAGTGGCGCTTTGAGAAAGTTTTGTTTCGCACCATGAACAACTGGTCATTTTAAGCTGCACTTAGCTAAGCTTAGAAAATCGCTCGCTTATTCACCACTTACCCTTAAAGTGGAGATTTCTTACCTGACATTCTTGTATTTTCATTGACATATATGTCAATTATTTTTCTGTTTTCGGGTTTTCGTTTTCCATCTTCCAATTTTAAGTGTGTTTTTTCATTTTTCATTTTTGAAGAAGGATGTTTATGGAGTATTGAAAGTATTGGATATTCTTGAAAATGGATTTCCAAGAAGACGGAACAACCGTAAAAACTTTTATGAAGAATTTTTCCAAAGGTTTCGCTTGACCAAGTCAACTCGTAGAAACGATAGAAGATTATTTGCAGCATTTTTTACTGTGTTTTCAATTATAAACAATTTTCCTATTGAAAAAACAAGAATAAAATATTTAGATTTTCAAAAAATTCACTTTTAACAGCTTTTAATACGTTATTTTAAACCACAAAAACGAAAAGTCACTAGAAACCATAGAGAAATGAATAAAACTCAACTTAAATAGCGAGGTTGACAAATGTATTAAGCACTTAGCTAAGAAGCAAAGCAAAAACATTGGTGCAACTGAACTTTAACCAAGCGACCCTTAAATTTTAAACTCGCCATAGCTATTCTGAGCTTATGCTTCTATTGGTGCAAACGGCCATAATAAAGATACTTTGTTTGCTTAACATTCTGCTAAATATTTGAAAAATAATCCCGCCGAATTACATCCGTGGTAATATTTTTTTTTAGATAATTTTAACTAGATTAGCACTCGTCTTTGTTGCTATTAGGAAATCCCACTCGTTGACTTCGTCCACTCGTGAGATTTCAATAGCAACAAAGATTCGTGCATCTAGTTAAAATTATCAGAAAATTACCACCGCTTGTGTAATTACTGTTGATAATTTTCTCGTTTTTTTTCCCCAATTTTTATGAAATGTTCTGGCTCCAAAATTTCTCCATCTTCAACCAAGTTTTCTGTTACTCTTGAAGTAATGCATGAAACTTCTTGCTTCTTTATATTGTATGCAATTTTATTTCAACTTCATTTTTACTGGTTGACGCTCTCCTTTCAATAGTTGCATTTTTCCATCCGCCCTGTCACTTGAAGTCTAAGATAGTATCTATCAACTCCAGTATTCGCTAAAAAATTATTTCAACTATTAACGATTGCTATCAGTATATTTTAATACGTCTCGAAGCCCAGTTTTTAAATAATAATTTCGTTTGGTAAAGCAGTCTGAATTTAGTTATAAAAAAAAGTCATTAAGGTCGAGACAAAAGGTAGACGATTGAGGTGTTAAATTGGATCCACGGCACCAAATCAGGCTTTTACTTGTACTTATACTTTGAAAGGACTCGACGAAAACAAAGACGAATGGATACATTACTAAATTAATCTTTGAAACAAAGCACTTTCCTTGCGCCTTATTCATCAAAGCCAAACTCATTTATTTAGTTAGAAATAAGGGAGGTATACACACTTAGAGTCTATTCGTTAAGTTCTCGTCTTTCTATTCGACGAACATCACTTGTAAAGGACTGTACACGAATTTAATTTAGAATTATTGAAGTCAAGATTGTGTACGGGAATGGCGAGATACATGTAAAACATGTTTTGCGTTGAGATTGTCAAAACTCGTCGGTATTTTCGACAGCGTTCAATATTAAACTTATTAGCTCTGTACCTTATTTACATCCTTCAATTTCAAGTGTTGTAATATTTTGTTTTTACTAATAAGAATTTTCGTAAAATGAATGCAATTTAACCAGCTACTGACGTAATATACGAGATACGGATCGAAACTCTTATCATCTGATAGTTTTATACCCGATGATTTCTTGTAAGCCCCCTAAAATCCCAAAACACTGTCAGAACTGCTGAAACCTTTTTGTAAGTTAAATTTGATTTGTATTTTGTAATCATTTATTTATTTATATGACTGAGACCAAAAGATTTATTGTACCCCCTTACTTCTACTTAAAACTAGTAGCTACTTGAGTCTTATTTCCCGGAGGAATTTTAGGATATATGCAGGCTTCAACTCAGGTAAATGTCCCTCTTCTATCCAGTAATCTCCCAGGTGCTGTGCTCTAGGATTCTGGAGTGCTGTGCAGTTGGAAAGCATGTGGAAGGAAGTTTCTTCTTCCATACCACAAAATCTACATTCGTATTCCTCCCCTTTTTTGAGCTTTTTCAGGTGCCCATTCAGGCGACAATGTCCCGTTAGGATACCTGTTAAAACTGTTAGCGCAGTTTTACTTTGACTTATGCATTCATTTGATCTCAACAGGTTGTAGTCACCCAGAAGAGTATTTGATTGTATAGGCATTTCCAACGGTCAGATCTTCTCTTTTTCTCGGCTTCACCTATTTCTTCCAGTATTACATAGGGGCTGATTCCGCAAAAGGGTTCAGGCCAGAAATACATGAAATTGATTAAAACCTACTTGAGATGCTGGATAAGCCAAAATAATTGGGTTATATCAGAGACAACCTTAAGACGCATGAGATACATGCGAAATTTTAGCTCGCAATACTTCATTGGTCCTTTTTATTTGTAAGGTGCGAGTAGATGGCGCGTGTGTTGATACAGAGGTAGGGATGATTCCTTCCCAGATCTCGGAATTGTTTGAAAAAGATCGGGAACTACAGAGCGTACTACATGGTTGTTTGAAAAATATAAGACAAATCAACACATAATTGTTTATTGATATATGATGAGAAAAATAGGTTGCATATGTTGCTTTCGTTTATTTGGGCTTCAAGCACTTGTGCGTGACGCCTCAGTCGTCACGACTTTTAAGCAAAACGAACATTATTTTTTAGGATCCTCAAAACCACTTGTCATGTGCCAATGCTAATGAATTTTCTGTGTTGTTAGAAGAACAGTTTTCAATTATAATGTTTTTGATAATATAATTTTGCATATTTAGAAATTTAACGTAAGGTTTAAACCGTAATCGGCCCAATTGGGCACAATCTTAACCTTTAAATAAACGTCAAACCGCTGAAACGTCAAATATTTATTGTCCGTGGCTTGAAGCTCATACTTTTTGGTATGTGCTCAAGGAGCAAGGGGAAGGTAAGATTAGGCGTCACGCCCGGAAATAAACGAACGAAATTCACTACTAGTCACTACGAGCTGCTACCAGCAGCCAAAAGTGAATAATCGAAAACACCTATTAACCAAATCGCCATATTTGGTACAACAAATGTCAGATGCGAATACACGATACATTAAATTCACGGAATGAAAATGGCCAGAACATACAATGAAGTTACAGCGCTACTACCGCCACCTGCCTCTACCTTGCGTGCAATTTAACTAAGACATATCTATGCAGGTCCAATGTATTAGATGAAGAATTCTTCATAT
This sequence comes from Galerucella calmariensis, assembly GCA_910591675.1. Classification (NCBI taxonomy): domain Eukaryota; kingdom Metazoa; phylum Arthropoda; class Insecta; order Coleoptera; family Chrysomelidae; genus Galerucella; species Galerucella calmariensis. The sequence goes on from CAJUYG010000653.1 coordinate 115,167, forward strand.
ATTATGTTCTAATAGAAATGATTTTTCCATGCGTCTCGGGGTTGTTACTAGTTATATTCAATTAACGGAACGTCATATACAGAGTGTTTCAGGACATACCAAAAACTAGGGAGATTATAGAAAGACTAAAAATATTCATAGTACTTCACATAAAATGATTCCTCCACGCCCTTCGTTGAAGAGCTATAGGTAGTACTCTAAAGTTGGGAAGAGAAAATGGTTTTTTATTTATAATAAATTTCAAATGGCTTATTGGAAATTGGTGAAATAAACTTATAAACACATCCACATTACACTTGTGGTTTTCACTCAATACAAACCTACCTTCCCTGCAACTTTTGTAGATATAATTATATTAAAAATTAAATAAAAACACGAAATCCTACCTAAAACTGAACAGTTGATTGAACGCTTGTTGTACTTTTCACAAATATCAAACATACCTATTACTCCAAAAATAAAAATATTAGGAGTCAACATTTAGTTTAACAACACAAAATACTAAAGCATAATCAAAGGAAAAGCAAACGTTTTACAAAACACACACTGAAAATAACTAAAACAGCAAAATATAACCACTTAAATATTAAAGGACTTATACGGCAGCTGATTTGTTTTACTCGTTGCTAAGATTACGTTGACATTTCAGAGCGCCATCTATCGAATTCTACTTTTCCCAATATCGAAAACTGACAGTGTACTTGTCAGTCAGACGACGGGGTAAACGCTTCTCGTGGTGCGTTTGTGAATTATTTTTAATTTTCTTCTCAAATTAGGCTAGTAGTGGAAAAAATTGTATATACACTATGGTTGTGAAGACATTTATAAACATCGCACCTTGATGCTCGGTCAATAATAATAGTCTTCACCACCTTAGTATATAATATACTCATCCAAATAGTTCTGAATAGGGAAGTAAAAATAAAAAATAAACATATGCTACTTTACTTCGAAGGAAACTAAGCTCGATGTTTCCATATGAATTGTACGTATTACCATATTTTTGGTTTATTTTTTGGCTTTGATGTTTATACTACTGCTCTCTATAGGTTCAGAAAATGGATTTATTTGACAGAACAATTAATTAAATATACTCTTGGATAACTGAAACGTATTTATCAGATACCTATTCCAATGGATAATTCTATTAAAGTTTTCGCACCTATTTCAACACCGTTTCTAAATACTCTATGAACTGTATAATGTAATTAATTGTTTTATCTGGTAGATATGTAAATGAGTAATTGGAAACCAGAAGAGATATATTATGCACCCTATATTACCAAGACGTCTGATTACGTTAAAAACTTTGGATTTGGAATGAGGCACGAACACGGAAAATGATTTAAAACAGAAAATAATTATTCAGGAATTCCAGAGTTCGGGATGTTATGTGAAGGAGGTGGTTAAGGGTCTCGATCCCTAGATACTTAAAGATACGTTAAAGGAATTTTAGCAAATAATAAAATCAACCCTTTTAGAATGTGATAGATACTAATACATTCGTTGTTACCATTTTGACATACAATAATGAAACCGAAGGAATCCAAAATTTGTAATAAAAGTTTTGTAAAGGTATTATTACAGTTTCCAATATTCCCATAATATTGCCGCGTTACCAACTGATATCATAGAATAGTAATTAGTCTAACGCTTTAAAAGTTTTGAAAAATATTTTATCTACCACCTTTAAAATTAGGCATTTACGAACCAAAAAAAGTGTGTGAAATCATACATTATACATACGTTAAAAAGCGTGCGTAAATGACCAATGCTTTTTAAATGGGGTTTTCATTTTAACTATGTAATTATCTCGTTGCCTTAAATTTAGTCGTTTGTTGCATGAACTTTTGAGCTGGAAGTAAATTTGACAGAAGAGTCAGACATAGTGAAAAATATTTGTTACTTAAAAAAAAGACAAATTACCCAATGTTAAAATTAGTTATTTAAATAATTGTTTTCATTTTACATGATATGAATTCAAATAATTAGAATTCGTTGTGTATATATTTGTTTATAGAAAATTCATTTTCATATTTTTTAACCCCTTTAGAGCACATTTTTTTAGTTTTTTTTTCATGCGGTCGTAGATAAAGTTTTGTATGATACTTGTGCGTGAAGTTCTTTTGCGCACTCGTTGGGACAAAGGCACTCGCTACGCTCGCTCCTTGCGCACTTGTATCATAAATAACTATTTCAAAGACAGTGTTTTTGTAAAACTGTTGATGATTACTAAGATATTGTAGGCCCTACTGGATTTTTTAAAAAATTTGTTTCATTAATCTTCATCCAACTAAATAGTTTCATAATTTAGGTTGGTTATACAGCAGCGTTGCTGAAAACTCTCCCATCAATGGATTATGTTTGGAACGGATAAAGGGAGTCATGGAATTTTAGAACGATGAATGAGACGTTATTCTGCATATTTTAGAGCAAATGTCAAATGTTTTTGAGGTCAGCGCTTAGCGCACACTAGCTTGAATTTTTTGAGGGCTAGTGACATATCACAAATAGTATATTATACACTCAAAGTTTTGCTAATCACTAAATTTGCTCGAAAAACTGACATTAGATAAAATCGCTCCACCTTCGGTGTCGCTATTTTATCATGTCAGTTTTTCTCGTAAAATTAGTGATCGGCAAAACTGTTTCGTTGCAAAGAAAAATTTATCCGATAAAAAAAAGCTCTTTTGTGTTTTTACTGTTGACAAAATATCGGAAAATGTTGAAAAAAAGTTGATCAAAACTGAAAACTACCTCAGATCTTCCAAATTCCTTTGCCACCATTTTCTACAAGCATAGTAGCCAAGGATCTGCGAAACCCCCCTTTGTGGGGGGTTACACAAAGTAAAACTGTGCAAACTAAATGCATAAGTATGAAACTCATTGAAAATTCGTACATCCTGTATATTGCGGTGGTAAATTTTCCAATTTTATATTATTCTCCAAAACGCAATCAAAAACAAAACACAAAACCCAAAATAAAATAATTCAATTTATAAAATTGGATATAGGCTCACATACAAGATCCTTAAATCCTCCCCTTCCTCCTATAAGGGTCCTGCGGCATTCATTCGGTATACGATATTCAATTCCGGGCACGTTATTTTGTAAGCACAACCTTTGTCAGCATCAGAGTTATACAAAATGGGGACTTAATGCCTAACGGAATTAAGCCATTTCTATCCGGCATTTCTTAAGGCCACAGCTTTAATCGTATTTAATTTTACTTCTGTCAAATGCATCTGCGACTGAAATATCGCCGAACTTCGACTATTTACACGCCACCGAACGAATTTCAGTTCAAGCAGTCATAATCAGGTGCCGGAGGAAAGAAAAGCCATCGGTTTATTTCATCTTGGAACTTATACTGACTGCGCCAATTATATGATTTAAATTTATTTCCAGAAAATTATTATTAATCTATCTGGAAAGATAAATTGAAGGCTGAGTAATACGGAAATAATGGCAGCCGCTTGAAGTAGATTGAATTTAGTTGAGGATGATACAAGTTTTGAAGTGTGAACCTTAGAAGGGGCTACCAAAATTTTTTTTGTTCTCATTTTTTCATATTAACTTTCATATAGGTCATTTAACTCGATCTGTCCTGACAGCCCTTGTTTAATTGCCAACGAAAGTGGGTATTCGAAAACAACAAACAATATCCGGCTAAATCAGAGCTCTTGTGGTATGACCGTCGACAATTCAAAGCAATTAATATCCTTCAACCACGTGCTCAAGTCTAGTAACTTTTTGTTTCATGCATTTTATATGTAAATGATAAAGAAAAGGGGTATTTTTCTGTCCATAGTTCTTTTTGTTTTTCATTCTTTTTTTAATTTCTTGGGAAATTAAACCACATTATTTTTAAATTTTGTTTTATTGCATTCCACTATATTTCGGGAAATCTTACCTCGGCATGGTGGGCAAGTTTTGAAAATCAGTGAAATTGAGTTCAAAATATTTCGATTTTAAATAAGTGTAATTTTGAATTATAGTGAAACGAAATTATTATAAATTCATTTAAATGCATTTAATTCGAACGATACAATCTGGCAACAACGGAATAGCCCTCATAATAGTTCAAACGTGAGTTATCAAGGAAAAAGAAGGATAAATGAGGTTAAGATTTATCAATTTCATAAGATAATAAATGCTGAAAAATATAATATATAATAATAATAAATTGAAATATATCTTGATATAACTTATTGGGGATTTTTATTAAGATATAGGTAACATTTATACAGGCTTAGTAAATTGAATTACACATACGAATACGTTATTATTTTATTATTACAAAACCCAACACAAGAATACAAATTCAGCCCGATGTTAGTTTGGTAACTACCAGTTTTGTGACAACTAAGTAGGTATTTAAAGATGACAGAAGCATACTAAGTTTTTGTCGATTATATCAAAGTGCCGTGAGAAAAAATCTTTCGCACGGCTTAGGCAAAGTGACACTTTGTAGTTTCGTAAATTGTGGGAAAAGAACTATTTTCCATAGCAGTCGTAGAAAAAATAAGTTCCGTTTAAGTCTCGGTCTCGTCTCTAAACCATTTGTTTCTTTTCGTATCACCCAATATCTTCATTATACAAATTATTATTAAGAAATAATTTTCTTTAAAAATTCATTGTTCATTTGTTCAGGTCCGTAAAACTTGAGGCTGGAAACATTTGTGAAAAAATTTAAAGGAATTTTTCATTAATCTCCCATAATGGAACTTTCTTTTCCTTTTTGGTTTGAAAAGTAAAATTAAAAATTAAAATATTCCACAGATGGTAACCAGAATTTACTTTTATTTTTCCAATAAAAATTGTCACGTTTCTTCTTGTCTTGATTTTCGAGTCGAAGCAAGAAAAGTTTTGCTTCCGTGGGAAGTTATTTAACTCCATTAAGGATACACACTAAAAGTTGACTTTAGAAATTAACAACTCCCAAATAAAAGCGTTAATTTCCCTTTCCCGAATCCATTCACCTCCCATTTCGATCGAGCAAAATATTATCTCAGTTCACACTAGAATAACCTAGTGATAAACATACGCACGCAAAAACAAAATACCATCAACATTTCTCTCTACTCCTCCCAAATTTCCAATGATTAATGGTTGTAAGATCGCGGTCTAAAAACAACCTAACGCGTTTAAACATCGTCTTGACTCTAAAGTCCCTAAGAGACTAATATGAACAGTTGACGTTATCGGTTTGGTAGACATTGCGAGCGCACGTCTTTGACTCTAAATACCCTCGAGAATTTCGATAAGGAGGTAGTGTGTGTAGCACTAGCTGCACGGATATGACCAAATAAAATATATTATTACCTGAATAGCTCGTGGAATAGGAATTCCTACATTAGACAATTCCTACATAGTTTAATAAACAGATAGGAATAACAAAATTGAAGGAGTCACGAACGCTGTGGATGAGCTCGAGATTTTCTGGTATGATAGCACAGTTATAACTTACAAATTATTACTAGGATTATTTGAATAAACAATGAACTTTCTTAAGGTGGTTCATTATATCAAAACACGGAACGAATTTCAATCTATTTATGTTCTAAAATTAACGCTAAAATAACGCATATTAAGTTAGGATTGTCGTCCTAGCAGAATGGCAGGACGATCTGTCGATATTTATAAAGGAAGATCGAGGATAACGACATAAAATCATTTTGAGAGGACCTATGAATAGTCCAATTCCAGCTGGACGGAAACACCATATGCCTCTTCTGCCTCTGCATCTTCTGTACGTTCCTTGTGGCATTACTTGTTCTTTTTGGAACTTTAGTTCTTTACGCCAGGTTATGTTTGAGCGACCAGGGGTCGCGACGCAAAAGATCTGATCGTTACGCGTTACGTTACGCTACGTTGCTTCGTTATGTACCTTGCTTGCGTGCTTGTGCCTCATAGTCTCTTTCCCGTTTACTAAGCAGCGATTCATAATAATAAATATGCTCCTGCCGGGATTCGAACCCGGGCCGCCCGCGTGCAATGCGAGCATTCTAACCACTGAACCACCGATGCTATTTTGAAATTCTATGCAAAGCTGGTATTCGCAGTGCTAGTGATCTACTTGAATTTGTTCGGATAAATTTTTACTATTATTTCCATAATTTTTTTTTGCGCGATTAAGGGGTCTAGCACATTTACTTTTCGAAATACAGGGTGTTGAAATTTTTAAAACTTGAACGTTTTAATTCGATAACTTTAAAATGGATGGATAAATTGATTTGACATTTGGCAGGTAGTTTTTAAATGTAAAAGGGCATATTTTGAAAGAAATTGTAGTTTGTGCAACTAGTGTGGATATGATGGCAATATCGCACGAGGACGAAGATGGAGCACGACGCCGTAGGCAGAGTGCTCAATCGTTCAAGTGCGATATGGACAATCCACACGAGTCGAGCAGCATATTTTTTCTACGACCCACTTAGGAAAAAATCTAGAAAATAAAAATTTCTATAAACTGTAATATAACTTCAAATTAAAAATTTAACAATTCAATTTTATGTTTCCACTAATTTTGTGGTAAACGTACAGTTCTTGAATATCCAATTTGTATAATGCTACGGTTTCCTTTTTTGAATATACGATGATGTTATAAGTAGATGTTGCCAGTCGGACTCCCTCATGAAGGGTACCGTACGATTATCTATAACAATGAATATTCTGCTAAATATTTCAAACGTCCAGCTGTTGTCGTTATTAATAACAAGCAGAATAATTATTTAAAAATAAAATTAACAATAAAAAAACTTCCCCGCGGGGTATCGAACCCGGGTCTACTGCGTGAGAGTCTGGTATGATTACTAATCGACCACCAAAGAATATGCAAATCGTTTATCTATAACGTCAGATGTATTACATAATTTTTGCTTAAAAGGAACTAAAGTTCCTACCGTGTGTCCCGCGACACGTTCTACCTTTTTCTCTCATTTTTTGGGGATAGGGGCGTCAAATTCAATGGGATTCGACAAAAATAATATTGAAAGAGCCCAATAATAAAAGACGAAAAATCAAAGAAAGTGCTTTAATAAAACTAAATGCAGATAAATGTGTAGCTAGTATTTTAGCCGAATGTTACCAATTACCAATGTTAGAAAGAGAAATTTCCAATAATTAATTACATGCGTTATCAGGATAGCATCATAAGTTTTTATCCAGGTTTTCTTATGATTTATCATTGGAATAGTTGTTAATCGATACACAAAATCGCCAAACTGAGTTATACATATTTTGAAAACAAAAATATTCATACACAAAAAAGTAACAACAAACGCGCTTTATTAACAACATTTCCAAAATAAGCGGGAAAAAAGCCATATCCCAATAAAAACCCTTCCTGGAACGTGTAGTTCACTGGATTCCATTTCTAGTAGACTATTATCGTTAGAATGTCATTAAATAAAATATTTTATTCCACATTTTAACAGAGATGTGATCCACTATGAATGGACCTTAATAAAATTTGACAAGAAAGTTTTGTAGTCTTAAACTTCAAAATATTATTGATTGTCTAGTTGTCAAATTTTTTCTTTGTATCAGATAGGGACCAAAAATTATTTCATTACTAGTTAATCTTAACAACGGTAGCTGAAATGCTACCGAAACGTCGAAATAAAAAATAAAAAACATTATTGTCGTTTGATTCCCAAAAAAATTAAGAGAAAAAAGAATAACTGGGTGATATCCTAGATAACAGATTGTGGTGTCTGTGATGAAGAAGTAGAATATCCGCACTAATACCAAGCGTTAACAACTTAAACTGGACAAGGGTCACTCAGGTCGTACACATTCGGAATTAAAAAACAAGATATAACTTGTATCTGGAGAGGTAGATGACGCTAAATACGTCCTGTTTTATTGTGCGGAGTGTGAATCCGTGGAGGAGTGCTTCACTACAGAACCAGTAATTGATTGGGAAAGAATAACTCTTTCATTCTGTTTGTGGACACAAAAAAGAAAAGCTCCTCCTTAACTCTCGTATACAAAATACTGTAGATACCATGTTGTTGATTTTTTTATATATATTCCTATTATTATGGTCTTTAAATCATATGTTTAAACGTTTTATTTATTGCAAACTTCAATTATTCAAAGCCAAAAAAATAATAACATTATGAAAAAAAATTACTTATTTATGTAAAAAGTACAATTATTATAATTGTACGTTGTAGCATTATATTGGGGATTGTTTTGCATCATAACCTGTGATGAATTCAAGTTAGAAACTGAGGAATCCTTTTTTTATTTTTATTTTCTTGAAGGTTCTCTATAAGTTGGATTGGTGTTGTTGTCATTTAATTGTAAATATGGTTTCAAAGAATGGGCAGAAGAATGTCCTGTAAGCTTAATTACTTCTTGTTCACCAACTCCTTCTTTTGCTAATGCAGATATTGCAGAAGCTCTATGTGAATGATTGGTTATTTTTATTTTTTTTGTGCATACCAATTGATTCTGCTGATATTTTCGTTCACTTTGAAATTGTATTAATTCCCAATGGTGAATTTTTGTACCATATTCCTCTCTCCCAATTTGGATGTACTGTTAAAAATAATCTTGTTGTTGTTAGATAAGGATTGGATTCTCTTTTTTCAATAATTTTTAAAAATAAACGAACGGGACACAAATTGTTGTTAGCATTATTTCTTACCAGCCACTTACTGCCAGATAAAGCTTTTGATCCTCCTTGTGTCGTTTTGGAAAAGATTGGATTATATTCTACCCTGCCAGTAAAATTACCTTTATTATCATATTCTTTTTCAAAGTAATTAATATCACAATTAGCAGCTTCATTTCCACGCCACGCTAATTCGAACGAACATAAATGAAAAAACTTTTTTTGTAACCCATCAGGATTATCTTCAGAATAGCTTTCCATTAATTCTTCTTTGGTAAACGCGTTAGAACTTCTTTTTCTGGTTTCAGGTTCAGCCTTGAAGCTTTTTACGTTTTGTATCCCTGGCGAATCTAGCAAATTTATAGGTCATATCTTTAAATGGATCAATTTTGATGTTAAATTCTAAAAAATATTTTTCCTGAACAATTTGAGCAGTCGTATTCCAAAGTGTTTTCACACTAGATTCAGTATAGTCAGTCACATCTCTTTTTTTCATGTTAAAAACCATAATCTTCAAGAATTTTTGCTATAACTTGTTCAGAAGTATCCTTTTCTGACGTATAATTACGTGCGTCCAGAAACATTCTTGTTCCCACGAAGACTTTTTTGTCTTCATTGTATTTCGCGGTATACTTTGCTTAATTGTACTCTCTATTTCATTTATTGAATTATTTCCATTTCTTGTATTATTCATGTTAATAATACTTATTTAAATTTTTGAAACAGTTTAAATAATTTTTAGACAGTTAAATAAATAACTTAAACGTCAAAAAATTGCCGCGACAAGACAAAAAATTGCCAGTTCAAAACCTTCAAATTTTGACAGTTATTTTGACACTCTAGTGAAATAGTCCACGAAATATAGCCTGAAAATGACCATTTTACAATGTTTTTCTCCTGGTGGCTGATTTTGCTTGACATTATTCGGATGCGGAATTTTGCCATCTTGTCAAGCAAAATGAGCCACTAGGAGGGAAACAATGCTCACAACTCTATATATTGCCTGGATTATACACATATTAACGTAATGTTGAATATCAAAATAATCACATGGTACGTTTGCAAAGCAATCTAAATTTAATGATTTACTTTCGCGAGACTGAATAAAAAATGGCGATCTCATCAGCACGACATAGATATTTACGCTGAGATAGCGCGTCTTATTACTAAAATTTTTAGGTTCAGTAACATCTTATTAATGATAAATTAGTGGAAATTATGAGCGTCAGCCTCATCACAGAATACAGTCTAGCTCTCGCTTTTAAGTTAAATGGTTTTCCACTCTAATAAATTTGGTGGGAGACGCGTGCTTTTAAGATCCTTATATATTTCGCTGTTGAACAAAATGAAACTTTGCTTTGACATTATGAACTCCTTTCTCTTCGCCAAAGGTGTTCACTAATATAAATTATCCCTCTTCGTAAAACAAAATTAACACCGTCTTTCTACACGTCAACCGCTCGAAAAAGAGACGGTGCTAACGAATACGCCGTTCGCAGAAGTGGGACAGCGACAAAGTTGTAAAATTCATCAAGATGAAGAACAGTTAAAATAAGATAGATGGGACCGCCATTTTAGCATCGTATTTTGCTGCCTTGCATTTCATTGTAGAAGTAAAGTTAGACGCGCGAAGTAAGCGGCATTTCTTGTTTATTTGCGTGGTTATTTCTCGGGAAAATTCCGCTGAGCGATCACATTAAGAGTTGCTCAAAGTAAAATTACACTCCTTCAACTTCAACTTTCCAAAACTGTGAAAATTATGCTCTTGTTTGTTGGCTGGATGGAGAGATATGCCTGCCTCCGAGTATTATTTATTGAATTAAAAGTTTTTCAACTTTGTCTTTATATTCTCAGTTTCAGACTAAACTTTGAACTATAAATGTATACAGTTAGGCACGTTAATTTTGAACTTACGAAACT
>CAJUYG010000653.1:130712-159672 GCA_910591675.1 Galerucella calmariensis
CTTTTCTCAAGCAGAAAAAATAAAAAACGATAAACTATGAATAAAACAAAATGTCGACGGCAGAAATAAATTTTACAACAACTTCAACTCGATTAATTCCAAGAACGAAACGAACATCTTTTGTTGGCGAATTTGAGATTCTCAGGAGAATAATGCAATTGAATCGGGTAGTAGTGCAAAGCAGCAGTCCCAAAGTAACGGAGTGTTTCCTGCCCTATTCCCCTCCCCCTCGATCCGCCATCAAATTTGTAGTTTGAACGTTCGTTCGTTCGTACCAGACAAGTCTTAAATTTAATTTGAAGACTCGCACAGGCGGCTCTGACGAAGCTGGTGAAGTCAGAAGACAGTCGAGTCGGCTGTAGAGTTGAAGTGCTCGGCCTCCCTTGATTTAATTAAACAATTTGTAAATGCGTGATTAGAATTTATTGAAGACGGATGTAGAAACTTCTAGAAGTTACAAAACGGCTTGATTTGTTTCATTTACTGCAAAATATTTCGCTGGCGATAGTAGGTGCACCCGGGAACGGGTTGTCTCTTATCCTAACACTCGATTTCACTTAATTGCAGCTGGATATTGTAATTCAGCACGAAGAATCTATAGTTACAAGATAAATTAGTATTATTAATACATGTATTTGCTAACGAAAGTGTGTTCGTTCTTAAGAAAAACCACACGAAAATAAAATCACGTGAATATTAAATGACGATTCAATACGCAGCCGACTTAGAATAGATCACGTATGGAATTTTTTACATGCGCTTTTTTTGGGACCGTCCAGGCTATAGTAACACCCTGTATACATCAAAAATAGGGCAAAAAGTGGCAGACATTCTAAATAGTGAGTGTGTTATAGGCTGATTGATTAATTAGCACGGCACCATTAGTTAGAGGCTTCGAGACCTCAGCACTTTGAGCTTTTGGCTTTTTGTGCTCTTGGATGTACCGTATATAAGAGACCAGTAGCCCTTATCAGCCTCAACAGTCTTCTCACTAGGTCCTTCTTGGGAAATTGGGAAAATCGTCAATTGGATGTTCTGGTCCAAGGAGTCTACATCTCCAGTGCTTCACATTCTAAGATAATATGTGAGGATGCTTCTTTCTCAGTTAAGTTGAACCCTATATGTACCAATTGAATAATCCTGTCACTTATCTGACCTCTGTTGAGGTTTAATATTTCGTTGGTCAGCGAGTCCGAGAGTTTCTTGACCAAGAGTTTGCTGCGCTCTTGCTCTGACACGCCATGGGTTTATCAGTCTATTACCATTTTTAAAAAGTGTATACACCAAACTCCTGATAGCCAGGTCACAAGTTTTCATGTCTATATTAAGTAGAAGTTTAGCTCTACTCGTGATTATGAATATATTTCTGTTTTTGATCGTGTCCCATCTTGAAGTTATCCGAAAATTATCCATATCTCAACATAAAAGCAGGTTATCCAACGGAGAGACACAAACTTCCCAGAATAAACAGTAATTTCCTTGCCAAATTACCAGACTTATTTGCAGAAAGCTACATTTTCACTGGATACATAAAATTACTATGTATTTTGCTTAAAGTTCTGTTTGTATAATAACGCGAAGTATACACATTTTCCTCCAGCTACTTCTTCAAGTCTCGACCCGTCCTTTTCTCGCACATTTTCCCGGAGTTGTTCCTTCTCCCACCCAACTCCTGACGTGCGGTTTTAAAACTTCTAGACATACTTTATAAATGGGAAACATTAAGCAAAATGTTAGACCCGACATTATAAAGGTTGGCCGGGAAGTTCGGACTTATTCGCTCGGTCGGTAAGGAAGAGAATCGTTTCGTCGACAGCAACCAATGGAAATCTCAGAATTTTAATTGCATCTTAGGTTGCTTTTGTTTCCTCCCTTAAATTATCGCTCTAACATTCGGAATAACTTTGTGCGAGGTTGTACAGTTGTAGAATCGCGTGGAGAAATTATGAGGGAGGCTGGTTTTTATTCCTTTATATAAGATCGGAAAAAGTTGGACTTATTTAATTTATTAGCTAGGGTGAGGGTTTTTGTATAAATACCAGGGGTCTGTAAAGAAGCGAGGGATCGTATAATATTTATTCAACTGTATTTTAACTAAAAATATGGAAGTAGTGGAATATATTTGAGCAAAACTGATCTTAAAACCATTCATCAACATCTTTAGGAACCACAATGTTTCACAAGCTCGTGTCATTCCCTTCAATCTTCGGACAAGATGCTGGGATTTTTTTTTCGGACCAAGATGGGAAACTCATGTTCAGGTCCTAACCAGTACCCAAACAGTGTTGGACTCATCCCCACGGGAATGCGTACCAAACAAACCCACCTCAAACTCGCCGTTACTCCAGCCTTGGAATCACTACCCCAGCATACTTCAAGACGAGCGTCGGTCCCTCACACGCTCTCCGTCATCTTCTCCCTTCTATCACTCCTCACATGCCATATCGAGCCCTTCTCTTTCCCAAATCATACTCTCTACGACGCCACTTATCTCCATCCATTCCTCCTCGCCCCTCAACATAATCTCTACCATATTTCCCCAATACACCGCCTCTCTCAGTTCATTTTTCAACTTCTTCAGAACTTCCTCGTTTTCCCAGCAGCTAAACACATGTCCACCTCCACTTCACATCTCTCGCACACTCCAGTTTCTCTTTTCCCAACCTTGGTGATGCTGGTAATCTAGCAGCTCGAAAGCTACTGCCTTTTCCTGAAGCTGAAGCTGGTCTTCATGCTTCTTTGTAAGCCCCTACAGTTGATCAGTAAATGGAAGTGTATCAGCAAACAGTGACTGACAAGATAGTCACATTATCAGCTGCACCTCGATTGGTTTTGTCAGGCTACTCAATGCGCAATAGAGTACAGGCATATTTCGTGTTTTGCTTAGATATTTATTTATAATAGTAAAGTTGATATCAAGAATAACTAATAGTGGGAAATGAACCAGTTTCCACTGGAAATTACTTTATTTTAAGATGAAATTTAAATTTCATTGCAGTTTTCGACCACCACCGGAGGATTTCCGAACGCTACCGATGATACTTGTGATGTCATACCATGTGATTACTTTTGTGAATATGGCCGGTATTGCATTAGGTTCTGTGTAGTTATGTGTTTATATTGTATTTTAATTAACTATCAATTGCTTCATCGACGTAAAAATATTATTTTATCTAATTCCGCTATCAAATGAGACACTTTACGTCACTCCTTGACGTTAGGTAACGTCACATTTTTCATAACCTTCATATATCAGTTATAAAAAGTAGTTATGTAAAAACTTTACGTAACTGTTTATGTTTCAACATAGAGATACCACATGAGTTCCAAAGAATAATTTATTAATTAGGTAGGTACTGTCAAAACTGACAATTATTTCATTATTTAAACTGTACAATTAACCCATTATTTTAATTCAATAGTATTTTGAGATTTATAAACATTGAAAACATTATTCAGGACACAGTTATTTAAAGTAAGTCAATTTTCTGGGTGAATACATCATACAATACTTCTAACACCATTTGATTCCACTTCAATATTATCATTGTACCTAATTAAAGATTTTATTGAATATTATAAAAGCGCGGAATTAGATAAAACGTTGTACGTAAACACGTTATGAAGAGAGCGACATTGTTCAACACGCGTAATTTGCAGAACTCGCTAGCGCTCGTTTTGGCAAATATTACGCTTGTTGAAAAATATCTCTCTTTTCATAACTAATTACGTAAATATCTATTATATGTTTGTTTGAGACCATTACGTGTTTGTGTGTGCTTTTTTTTATTTCTAAAGGTCAACGTAAAGTGGATAGTGGACATAAATATTCGATTTTTCCGAGGATATTTGAAAGCTTTTCGAAAAAAATATTTTATTTACTATTTCAGTGTTCAGTGACGATTCTTTGATATTTTGTGAGTAAAGATATGGCAGGCGAAGGTTTTGTAAAAGCACAAACTGATAACTTGCCCAAAGTAGACTCATTATTATGCTGCTCGAATTTATGAACGTAAACAAATTTAATGACGTCACTCCATGGGGCAGCCATCTTTATTACGTAAAGCGCGTTTTGGCGGACTTTCAAATTTTATGATTTTTGAAGTCGTTTTAGAAGTAAAGTTTTTTTTTTGAAAAAATAGACATGCAAGGTGTTAGGAGACCTTATAAATCGTCAATTTCCACCAATAGCAAAATTTATGCTTGTACCCTATTATAAAAATTTGTAACTCAAGTTAACATTTTATTGTTGCTATTCCTCGTACCATTTAATATTTTTTACAAAATAATAAAAGCAGTTATATTCGAAGCTTTATATCACGACATGATCAAATTCCAATTAGCTGTTTATTACATCTACCACGAAATACAGTGATTTACTTTCAAATTTCGGTATCCATGCGGAAATATGAGAATGCATTTTCTCATAAAATTTCTCTCTAATAATTACAAACTTCTGAAATGCAGCCACGATGCAAATTCTCGAAGCTGCGCTATACCAAAACCAAAAAAGATTTTAGAAGCTCTATTTACCAACAGTATGTTGAAGTTTATGGAGTTTTAGATCTATCGATTTGCAACTAACGATCCCCCGTGCGGCACAAACAGGTTAGAAGTTGTTTTAAATTTATATTTGAAAAAAAGGGGTTATATTTCAATTTTTATATGATAAGCTCTTTGAATGAATCGTTTTAACATGACTCCTCTAACTAGTTGAAAAAGAGCGTAACTAATTGTTTTAAAATTTGATATTTCCTCGTTTATTCCTGTTAAAAATCTCCCCACCCTATATTACAATTAAGATTATATAATAAAGTGTCTTTTGACTCCCAAATGAAATTAAAGCATGATCTTAACTGAAATCTTGTACCCCAACCATCGAAATTTTGCAAGGAAATCATTTAGCGGTTTATCCTTTACACACTTTGGTGATATTAAATTAAAATTAACTAATTAGATTACGACTAAGGGAGACGAAAATGTAATCAATTTATATTAGCTCCTTATAGGAAATCGGCAATTTTCGTTAAATACGTAGCTTAAACGTATGTTATTTAGAAGACGGATTGTTACCATTCGAGATTATACGTAACTATCAGGAGTGTCTTATTTTATGATAACGTGTTAGTGATAATATTTGTTAAGGAAATTTGAAAGGTATCTGTATTTTTCGGCGCTTCTATCAAAAGTCTGATGCTCTGTATAATTTTAGTATACAGGGTGTACCAATCTTACGATAAACTTCGGTATATGGACTATTTTAAGAGATATCAAAAAATGTTATCAACAAAAATAGTAGATGTGCTGAAGGTCCATATTTACAAATTATATCGAACTATACAGAGTGCTGCATAACTCGGTTACAAACCAAACATATGATTTTTCAAACGGGAACCCCTGTATATTGTAGCGAATTCGGATTGGTTACATTTTTTTGAAGCTTTTAATAAGAGGTTTTGCCACGTTATACAGAGTCCTTCAAAAGATATGGACACGTTTATGTGAATATTATTATATCGTAGGTAAGTCAACGCTCTGTAGCTTGTTGTACGTTAAAGAAAAAAAATGTATTTTGCCAAACAGAGTTTTGTAACATGATGCAATATATCCGTATCCTATTAAATTTCAATTATATTCTTTCTTATATACAGGGTGAACGGAAACTCGAACTTGTCATTTTTTTTCTTCTTTCAAATGGAACACAAGATTTAACGACTCCCTATATTTTATCACTACTTATATTGTATTGGCATCGAGTGTGCAAAGTTTCGAATCAATCTGCTCGTTTAAAGTGGGCCAAAATAGAGCCCAAAGGAGGTGGTACAATCAACTTCGCCCAAGTTTGATTTATTGAAAATATGTACAATAAAAAACAGGAGGCCGCAGTTACATTTAAACTCAAGACTTCCTGCTCACTAGTTACCAACCAAACCACGACGCCAGCTAATGTATTTGCTCTAGTAGAACGTTTCAAACAAAAAGTGTGCTAAAATGCACTTATTTCTACATAATTTTTTGGCGATAAGTGATATTTCAGAATGCGTATTTATAAGAATTGACATCTACAAACGTTTGTGGTAAAACACTTATTTGTTTAGCGAAATTTTACTAGATTGTATCACAAACCATGGTACTGAACAGTTAACAAGAATTTAAAAACTAAAAATTTGAACTTACCCGCATAATATTCAAAATAATCACGATGTAATCACTGTAAAATACCGAACCGGACTGAGTTAAATATTCAAAATAATTTCAGATAATCCAACTGAAATGTACATGTAGCAAAACTAGAAAATCAGGTTGTCCACTGGACATTGTAATTGTTCGAAAAAAAAGGGTAACGTGTATGTCTTAGATCCGATCGTCCCTTTTATCCGTCAGGATAGAGGTGATTATCCTTCAACAGGACGAAACTGACCCTTTCTTGAACTGGACTTTCCCACATGCCGAGCTAGAAGGAACAGGTTTGGAGTGACCACTGTTATTTTTTTTATTACACAAGGTAACCTGATTTTTATATGAAATAGAAAGGGTTTTTGTAGCGTAGTGTATTGTCCGATGAGAAGGGATCATTTTTAGAAGGACAACTAGGAATGAACGGACGTAGCTTCTATCTACAGGGTGTTAGTTAATATTCATAGTTGATTTAAGAATGTTGTCAATATAATAGAAAGTGCATGAAAATCATGCATGAAGTCCTAGAAATTGTTTGAATGAATTTTTATTGTTATTTCACGAAAAAGTGCTTTCTGCTTCGTAGAAAATCCCGTGAAAATTTATTTTTTCCACTAATAGCTGTGAAGTTGACAATTATTGCTTCTTCTAGCCAACTGAGTAGTTGAATTTCTCTCAATGGTTGATAATGTTTCTATTATTAACATAGGTTAATAATGGACAAATTCAAATATTTTGAGAATTCGGAGACAGTAATTCAACAAAAACTTGTGCCCAGGACATTGTCATTAACATATTTTCTGCTTGAAATTACCTATCAAGATAAAGTTATTTGAATAAAAATGCCATTAGTTTCAAATTCGCACTCAATCATAAATGACTGATGACATAACGAGTACATTCATAATATATCGAAAACTGACAGTGTAACAAGAAAACAAAAACTTATTTGAAAGATGATCATTATTTTTCAATTTTTTGCATTTTATTTCTGTAGACAGATGGAAAGAAAAATCAATATTTAATTTTCCTAAGAAAAAATTAATTTATTTGTGAAAACTTTTAAAGCAAGGGCGTACGATGAAAGTTTTAAAGTTGGGCTTATTTAATTGTGCTTTCTCTCTTCTGCCAACATGAGTTTTTCAATACAGCTTATCTCTTAACACCTGCTGTATAATAGTATAAATAAATTGACCACCTATAAAATCTCTATCGTACTCCCATTATCATGGATTTTTTTAAATAAATTATATCTGAATAAAAATTTCCTTGTCTTCCCGTTGATGAAAATTTCTACATAGGAATGAATCCCTCTTGGAATTTCAACGTACGCCTTTGATGCAGAAACTCCTACCAATAGATTAATCACATTTAAAGGTCTTATCCTACTCTAATAATATTGAATAAATAAATAACCTATGAAAATTGTATCGCGATAGAATGTAATTGCCATAAACATATTAATAGGAGATTTCTGCTAATAAACAAAGCCCTTATGAAAATATTAACGTACGCCTATGGTAGATCGAGCTTCTGTTTGTTATTTTTTCATAATAGTTTTATTAAAAAATGAAGTCGACCAGACAATTTCTTGTTTTCAAAAATCCCATTTTTCGAATTTTCATTATTTTTCATGTCACACATTTTCTTTCTGTTGTAAATTTTTAACAAAGAAGTAAGCATGGAAATAATTGGGCGATTTTACATTTTCTCCGTTAATTCTGTTGATGATCAACCAACACATCAATGAAGAGTACAATAAATGATCAATTATTGTTATTTTTTATCAATAATAGATATTTACGTAATTATTTATGAAAAGAGCGATATTGTTCAACAAGCGTAATATTTGCCAAAACGAGCGCCAGCGAGTTCTGCAAATTACGCGTGTTGAACAATGTCGCTCTCTTCATAACGTGTTTACGTACAACGTTTTATCTAATTCCGCGCTTCCATATTATTCAATAAAATCTTCAATTACAATGATTATATTGAAGTGGAATCAAATGGTGTTAGAAGTATTGTTACTATGATGTATTCACCCAGAAAATTGACTTACTTCAAATAACTGTGTCCTGTGTCCTGAATAATGTTTATAAATCTCAAAATACTATTGAATTAAAATAATGGGTTGATTGTACAGTTTAAATAATGAAATAATTGTCAGTTTTGACAGTACCTACCTAATTAATAAATTATTCTTTGAAACTCATGTGGTATCTCTATGTTGAAACATAA
Organism: Galerucella calmariensis; assembly: GCA_910591675.1. Classification (NCBI taxonomy): domain Eukaryota; kingdom Metazoa; phylum Arthropoda; class Insecta; order Coleoptera; family Chrysomelidae; genus Galerucella; species Galerucella calmariensis. Next base: position 139,128 of record CAJUYG010000653.1, read on the forward strand.
ACAGTTACGTAAAGTTTTTACATAACTACTTTTCATAACTGATATATGAAGGTTATGAAAAATGTGACGTTACCTAACGTCAAGGAGTGACGTAAAGTGTCACATTTGATAGCGGAATTGGATAAATAATATTTTCAATATTATTCAATTTCACCTCATACTCATAACGATAATACTTAGGTAATAATATCTATTTTTGAGAGACCTTAAAGGTTGACCGACGGTGTCGAAAACCTGTTTCAGACCTACAAAGGATATCATTTAAAGGGATTGAAAGGATGACGAAGGAAACGCACTTTGACTCGATATTACCCACAGGTCGTGGGAAAGACAACTAGTTCGTGGTCAGTTGAAAGATGGACAGAACAGAAAGAACAAGAAAATAGTATATTATATAGAATGTCCCCAGTTAAAGTTTGGTAGGTTTTGAGCGGAATATTTTTGATAAATTTTAAACTTTTTTATTTCAAATTCAATGTGTAGAATATCCTAAATCTAAAATTTATGCTTCGATAATTAATAAAAAATTAGAAGAACTATCTAGGTAGTTGGTGACATGTCCAACACATCTGTTAATTATTGTTTATTATTTTATCAGGCTGCATATTTACATGTCATAATAAAATAGTATTAACTGTCATTATTTGGAGTAACTAGAAGTCAGTGTGGATTTATGCAGGAACATTTAACAATTATCAATTAGCATTTAACAATTAACATTTATCAATTATAAGTTAAACTACTCATTTCACTGACTCCATTTATGTAGACAATTATTAACAATTATCATTTATCATTTATCATTTAACAATTACAAAGTTGGCCAAATTTTAACTTTCTTAAATTAAATGTACCGAATTTTCATCTAGTGCGCAACTAGTACGCAGATCCTGAAGTTAACCTCACTTTTTTCATAGAAAAGCGGTTGACTAACAGCCAGTTTCACAATCGGTGGTTAACTTCTAGGGTCAAGTAACCTTGACCGAAACTTTAACCCTCACTTTAACCAGGGACATGTTTCACAATCATTATTCATCTGCAGGTCAGGTAACCATGACTGTTCATTAATTTTTGTTGCGTTGGTATGAAATCCAACACTGATTACCATGTTTCATGTCAATTGAAACAAAAAAATTGTGTGGTTATGTTTATTTTATGTCTAAGTGACGACAAATTTTTGAATAAAATAGTGCTTCAAATTTGATTATGGAAACACAAATAAGTAAGAGATGTTCCAACTTTTCTAAAGAAGAGGAGCATCTATTGGTTTCTTTAGTGAGTAAATATAAGAACATAATAGAATCTGAAGAAACCAAAGCGGTGACCTAAAAGATTTCTTCTGAGAGCCTTTCTACAGTTCTCTTGGACAAACTAAATCTACAGAAAAAATCGTAATTGTCGAATTCCTCAAAATAATCGGATCTAGGCCTTATCATTTTTGGTCTTTTTGGTTCCTCATCACTACTATATGCATTTACCTCATAATCGTTCATTTTCCACTCAAAAAAATATGCTAACAGATACCACGTTTTGTGACAGATACGTGACAGATACAGCAATAGCTTTAATTGTTAGGTTAGAATCTCCAGGTTATTATTATTACCACTAGATTTTCTGGTGGTTAAATATTCTGAGAGTTAACCATAACTTGAACCCTTTACTGAACAATGTGAAACACTTGTTTTGAGGTAACCAAGGGTTATTTGTTAACCTCAGGATAACTTGACATTGTGAAACCGGGCGTAAGTGTGTGTTGTAGCTCGGTAGGTTAAACCATTGTTATAGTTAACCATTGGTTAACTTCAAAAGGTTGTTGTAACACGAGAAGAACCAACTGGTTAACCTTCGAAAAGTTTACTATCAGATTTCCGGAGAATTAACCTATGGTCAAACACGGAACAATACAATTTTACTTGTTCTATCTGTTTGTCTGCTTCAATTTGACAATTTTGATTTGCAATTGACGTTTTACAGTTATTTTTGATTTCCATCGATAAGTAAGAAAATAAATGTATATAAAGATATTTTTATCCCGTTGAATATTTAGTGCGAATTATTTTGAACAAGATGGGGAATTGGAAGAAGCGAGGACTAATTTACAAGAATTTACAGATGATAAAGACTTTCGAGAGCTGCTCGGATTAGAAATGATTCCCAGAGCCACTAGAAACTTACCCATTATATAGAGGAGATTAAAACTAATAAACTGAACTGAAATAGCTTTATTCATAAAAAGTTTGAAGTCAAATTATTTTACTCTCATATACCTAATCAAAAACCCTTTTTATAGGTACTCGAAGGGTGAGGGTAGGTATCTAGGTATATCTAAATATTTTGTTAGTAGATGAAATTAGTCCATTTCTTTTCATTTTTTGCCATCTTCTTTGCTTCTTCCCATTTCACATTTCTTCTTTCTAGTATTTTTCGGGCTTCCCACACATCCTTGACTGGTCTGTTGCTCATTCTTGTTGAGTGTCCGAACAACTTAAGCTTTTGTTCATCTAATACTTCGAGTATTGGTTCTACTTCCAGTTCCTTTCTCACATCCCCGTTTCTTATCCGATCTCTTCGTGTCATACGATTTACTCTCCGCAAATTATTCATTTCCATTGCTTGGATTCGACTTTTAGATTTCTTTGACAGTATCCAGCTTTCACTTCCATAAAAGTAAGGATTGGCCGATAAGCTGTTTTAAATACTGTAATTTTGGTTTTTGCACTAATTTCCTTTTTTTGCTCTAAATGATCTTGATAATGAATGACACAGTTTTGATGCATTGGTGATCCTTTCATTTATTTCAATAATCTTCATTTCGGTTTTTATTTATCTTTATAGTTACAACACACCCTTAGGGTTATGTTTTGTGTTTCAAGCATTCCCATTTTTTTTCTTTTCCTATTAATAGGCTTGACAGCCCATCTCCCTTTCCTGCATTTGTTCAATAAGAACATACTTGCCGTCAGCATCATTAATAAAAGCTTCTTCAATTCTACTAAATACATTTCCAAAATTGTTCCAATGCACAAATAGACATGAAAATGTAGGGTTATTGTAAATAGCTAGAATCTCGGGCTTGTGCGCATGCTTACTATTTTCTCCTGATTTATAATGTGTCTGCATAAACGATGGCAGTTTTACTAATTGCTAAATGATAAATGTTAATTGTTAATTGTCAATTGATAATTGTTAAATGTTGCTGCATAAATTCACACTTACTATCTGATATTTTGGTCTACTTATTTATGCACGAATATCTTCAGTTTTCTCTATTTTGTGCCCCGTCTTCATTCATACGTTTGGGTTCACTGTGCTCAACAGCCCAGGCACTTGAACTGAACCTTTGTACCATTACCCAAGTTATTTACCTACTTCCATTCCAGAAGCTTCATGCCTTCTATATGGGCCACCAATTTATATGGAGGGATCTTCAGTAGTTGTGATGGTTGTATTATTTCCGCTTCCGTCTGAGTCCTTGCAAGTTCTCACAAAGGCAGAGTGTAGATGCTTCCTTAGGGTGCAGTGTCCAGTCACCAGGTCGGTAACTATCTTCAAATTTATCTTACTCAGTTTCAACAGCATGAACCAGAGTTCCTTGTCTACCTTATTCAGTTAACTCTTGGTATGGAGGTGTCCTTGTGTCAGCCTCCATTTGACTTGGTGTTTCTTAACTAGCCAGTTCTCAGTTCCCCTCTTATGTAATCTTTTGCGATTCCACAAAACGCTTCCGGGCCTGTGAAGTTTCCTGTAGAACCTTCTTCAGCCAACTGGTCTGCCATCTGAATACCTGCAATCCCCTCATGTGCTGGCACAATTTGTTGTCTCTTTCCAGCAAGTTAAGGGATTCTTCACAGTTTTTTACCAGTTTAAACGTAGTTGTTGGATTGCTGATATCTTTATGCCTTGTCTCATTATCATTACTTTTACTTATTTTCATGCTAGATATAATATAGATAGCTATTCGATCTGCAGTTATTTATTGTATGAATTTTCAAATACTGAAACGAAGGCACATACATAAACATGACAACAACAATTAATAATTCACCTCCAGCTTCTCTTTATTTTGATATCCAACACCAATAATATATTCCATATCATGTTTGTCGTCGAAAATTCGAGTTTGCAAATAAATTTGGAAGTCGTTCTTTGCGTTCGTCTCTTCAAGTCTCGTCATCAACGTAGGCCTCTGCCAACATACAACACGAACACAATGTCTTCAGAGAATTGTATTAGAATATAGTGAAGTAAATTTATCAAAGAGACGTGCTTCGCTTGGCAAAGTAAGTATAAACGACATTAAGAAGTTGCCAATTAGTTGAGTGTGTTGCCGCTAGGAACGCTAGGGAGGATTCATTTGCATATCTAATATAGCCCTGTTATATATAATATATAAATGAATTGCGGCATATATTTACTCGGGACTAGATCTTAACTTGGAATGCTTTTACTGCGAAGGTCAATATTTTTACCATTTGCGCTAATTTCTCCATCAAGTTCATTGTATACATTTTAGATAAAGATTTTTTGAAAACTTGTTGCCAGGCATTTTCAAATGGCAACAAGTTTAAACAAAATCTGTCCAATTTTTTTCGAATTTATGGAACTCGCGAGTTATATTTGACTAGATTATTTTTTGATTCACAAATTTTTACAATAAAAAAGATCAATGAAACTATAAAAAAAATTATTGAAAAATTTAATTCTTTTCTTTTCATGTTATAAGCCCAATCTTTCAAAATCAATACCAAAGTAGCTGTTGTAGTAGATTGATCCAGAATATAATTTCTTTCTTTGGTGAAGATCTTAAACTGTCTCCATATAGACTTATTACTTATTATCTCTTTTGTTATTTCTGCATCAGAAAAGGTACTAAACCGATTATTTTTTCACTTGTCAAAATCTGAAATTTTAGTGGTTTCAGCCAATAGCAATACATTATTCTAGCCAATAATTCGGTATTATACTGACTATTTCACTACAGTAAATTGATAACTTACAAAATTTGAAGGTTTTGAACTGGCAATTTTTTGTCTTGTCGCGGCAATTTTTAGACGTTTCATATATCAAATCTATGTGTATAAAATTCTATCACTCTTTGATAAAATTCAATATGAAATCTTTGTTAGTGGTTTCTAAGGAAACTAAGTTGTTTATTTATTTATTTAACTGTCTAAAAATTATTGAAACTGTTTCAAAAATTTGAATAAGTATTATTAACATGAATAATACAAGATTTGGAAATAATTCAATAAATGAAATAGAGAGTACAATTAAGAAAAGTATACCGCGAAATACAATGAAGACAAGAAAAGTCTGGGTGGGAACAGTTTAGAATGTTTCTGGACGCACGTAATTATACGTTAGAAAAGGATAATTCTGAACAAGTTATAGCAAAAATTCTTGAAGATGGCAGTAAGTGGCTGGTAAGAAATAATGCTAACAACAATTTGTGTCCCGTTCGTTTATGTTTAAAAACTATTGATAAAAGAGAATCCAATCCTTATCTAACAACAACAAGACAGTACAGTACATCCAAATTGGGAGAAAGGAATATGGTACAAAAATTCACCATTGGGAATTAATACAGTTTCAAAGTGGACGAAAATATCGGCAGAATCAATTGGTATAGACACAAAAAAAATTAAAATAACCAATCATATACATAAAGCTTCTGCAATGCCTGCATTAGCAAAAGAAGAAGTTGGTGAACAAGAAGTAATTGAGCTTACAGGACATTCTTCTGCCCATTCTTTGAAACCATATTCACAATTAAATGCAGAACACCATTTCCAACTTATAGAGAACCTTCGAGAAAATAAAAATAAAGAAAAAGAATCCTCAGTTTCTAATTTAGATTCATCACAGGTTATGATGCAAAACAATCCCCAAAATAATGCTACAACGTACAATTATAATAATTGTACTTTTTACATAAATAAGTAATTTTTTTTTCATAATGTTATTATTTTTTTGGCTTTGTATAATTGAAGTTTGCAATAAATAAAACGTTTAAACATATGATTTTTTAGTTTTCCTCTCGTGAAATAGTCATGTCGAATACCACTCAATTAAAAATGTTGTAAGGTAAAATTTTTCTCTTGTCGTATTCAAGTTTGTTGCTTTTAGGTTATTTTCTCATGACATTTAATCCAAAACCACTCGCCTAATGGCTCGTGGTTTTGTTAAAAATGTCATTCGCAAAATTGCCAAGCAACAAACTTGAATACGACAAGAGAAAAATTTTGCCAACAAAATTTTCACTCTCGTGGTATTATATATGATTATTTTTTTCACTTGTCAAAATCCGACATTTTGGTGGTTTTAACCAATAGCAATACATTATTCTAGCCAATCATTCGGTATTATACGGATAATTCTGCTTCCTTATCGATAATACCTTGTTTAAATTGAAACGTCAAAATTTCACTTTGAATTTGTCATTATTGACAACTAAAAGTGCTTCGAAGTATATTGAAAAGTGATCACAAACCGATTCAGTGCCATCACCCAAGAGAATATTGAACATTTAATGCAAAATTCCACTCCACAATTGATGGAAAAAATAATCTTTCCAAATACAACTCGCTCTTCAAATTTTATCGCATATTTTTTTATTTTCATCACTCAAACTTGTTTATTTGATGCAAAAACATTCAAACAAACCGAATTTAGATAAAATCCTTCGTCCTAACGGACTCTTGATTTTATCAATCGGTTTGTTTTCATATGTTCGCCAAATAAACAAGTTTTCGTGGAAAACAAAAAATTATCGATAAAATTTGAAGCACTCCTGGTATTACCTTTGATAATTTTCACCCATTTTATATATCGCGTTGACACAATTAGGTAATTATTTTGATAACTTGCTAGGCAAATAAAAGCCACAGTGATTATTCCCGAGAATAATCACAAGAGATTAATACCCACTATAATAATGACATAATTGGTTGGAACTTACCCTTGTGACAAATAAAGAAGCATTTCATTGGTTTTAAAACGTCAAAAAATAATCATTCAAATAATTTCATCTTGACAGGTAATTTCAAGCAGCAAATATGTTATAAGACAATCTCTTGAGTTTTTGTTGAACCTGAATTCTCAAAATATTTGAATTTGTTCATTATTAACCACTAATAGAGAAATTAAACTTCTCAATTGGCTAGAAGAAGCAATAATTGGCAACATATAATATTCAAAATAAAGTGGGCTTATTCAATATCTACTACTTTCATAGGATATATCTGTTTTATGAACTTCAATTTTCCATATAGATAATAATCATCTTCATCAAATTGAATTAATTCCAATTAATGACAATAGGAAAATTTTAATTACGACTAACTTCCACGCTCTTCCATATTATTGAGAAACGGTATAAATTTTCGTCGCTATAGGCGAACTGGCGAACGTTTCAAGACTTGCAAATAATATCGAAGTGCCAAAACTCAGTGGAATTAGGGAAAAGTACAAGATGGCGTTAATTTCAAACTCGGTAATTAGACGTTTCAGATTTTAATTTGCTCGTGCATCTTTGTCTTTCCTATTTATAACTTACTTAGTACTTTGAAAGCCTCACTCTGAAAAAAAGGAAGTGAAGCGATATTTGTAGCTCCAGGTCTAATATTTATGTTGCATGCGTGCTCAGTCGTGATAAATTCATAGATCTGTAGGTATAGCTTTCAAAAGGTCTGTTACTTTTGTAATTATTTTCCATTGATGTTTACCCATGAAACAAAATTGACCAGTCTTTTTAAAAATACTTGGGAGAGAAAAGCGAGATAATATTTAGAAAATATGAAATACGACATAGCAAGTTTTTTAAAAATGTACCTTGTAAGAGAAGGACTGTCATAGTCTTTGAATAGTGGTTTTCAAAATGCCCAATGATGTTCTAATTTCACGATATGGGTGAGTTTCAACGTTTTTCTGAAAGGCTGCCGTTGTTAGTAGACTTGGTCTGGGATAATTACTAATATTAATCCATCTACGTTCAAATTCTCCATACCAACGACTGACTGACATACTGACTCAAACGGTCTGAAACTTTGGCGGCGTTAAGTTATAAGCAACCCTTGAAAGACAACCCGATTTAAGGGCAAGATACAGACTAAGTAGAGAGCGAATCATTAAAAAAAAACTACCTCCTCACTTCTTAGGAATCAGACAACCTGGGACACAAGACAGTATGATGAGAAAGCAAGAAAAAGAAATTCGTTACGGAATTGAGCAACAAGAAGGAATGGGATTCAAATACCATTACCAGACTTGGAAAGAATGCCATTCTATTGCAAAAACAATAAAATAAACTGGGATAGGAGTGTTCGGGCCAGGAACCAAACACTCTGGAAGCTTGGGAAAAGCCCAAAGTATCTTTCAAGCGAAAATCCACGCCATAAGAAAGTGCGCCCAGTTCAAAGGATAGAGAAGACAAAGGATTATCATAATGTCGGATAGTCAAGCAGCCATTAAGGCTCTTGTATCATCAATTCCAAAATGGTGTGGGAATGCCTAGACAAACTCAATGAACTAACCGAGAACAATATAGTCACCTTACTATGGATTCCTGGAATAGAAGAAAATGAAATAGCAGATGAACTAGCAAAGAAATACCTTTCTGGGGACCTGAACCCTTTTGCGGAAACAACTCCAATGTAATATTGGAAGAAATAGGTGAAGCCGAGAAAAAGAGAAGATCTGACTATTGGAAAGATCTAGTAGGGCTTATACAATCAAAGACTCTTCTGGGTGACTACAACCTGTTGAGATCAAAAGAATGCATAAGTCAAAGTAAAACTGTGCTAAGAGTTTCAACAGGGATCCTAACGGGACATTGTCTCCTGAGTGAGCACTTGAAAAAGCTCAAAATAGTGGAGGAAGAAGAATGTAGATTTTGTGGCATGGAAGAAGAAACCTCCCGCCACATACTTTACAACTGCACAGCACTTCAGAATCCCAGAGCACAGCACCTGGGAGATTACTGGATAGAAGAGGAACAATAACCTAAGTTGAAGCCCACAGATATCCCAAAATTCCTCCAGGAAATAGGACTAAAGGAGCTACTAATTCCTGACGAGAGTCTCAGAAACTAAGTAGAAGCAAAGGGGCACAATAGATCTTTTAGGTCTCAGTGAATGTCACCCCAAAATACATACATATACATACAAGGGAAAATATTTGGGCATTACGGTTTTAATTTCAATTGCCGAACTTCTTTTCAAGCTTATCGCGTGGAGTGAAATAACATTTGCCCTATCCGTGTCTAGCAAATTCATTTCCAACACGTTCTAAAATAAGAACGACTACCATAACTAAAATTGCACAAACTAAAACAACCGGCATTTGAGAAATTAGCGTGGAAAACTAACATCCTGAAGTTAGTTGATATAATAAAAATGAACAGGTCCCAGTTTGTTACACGAATATAATTGCATGAAGATACACTCCTAAATTTGCACATTTATAGAAATAAACTGGGGTGTATGTGTTACAATTCAAATTACGAAGTTTCTAGAGAATGAATCAAACTTTGTACGGGTATAATTTTATACCAACTTTCGTCATTACAAATATATACAATTAGTGCTACAAGATAGACTACACATATAAAGGAAATTTTCTGGATCGAAACACCTTTACATCTTCCATAAAAACATTTAAATTCAATAATATACCGCAGAAGAGGAATAGTAATAATGTTCAACTTATGTTCTGTATTTTTGGTCCGCTAGTCCTAACTTTTTTAGGTAAAGCCGAGAAAAAGAGAAGATCTCACCATTGGAAAGATTTAGTAGGGCTTATACAATCAAAGACTCTTCTGGGTGACTACAACCTGATGAGATCGAAGGAATGCATAAGTCAAATTAAAACTGCGCTAAGAGTTTTAACAGGGATCCTAGCGGGACATTGTCGCCTGAATGGGCACGTGAAAAAGCTCAAAATAGTGGAGGAAGAAGAATGCAGATTTTGTGGAATGGAAGAAGAAACCTCCATCCACATACTTTCCAACAGCACAGCACTTCAGAATCCAAGAGCACATCACCTGGGAGATTACTGGATAGAAGAGGAACATTTACCTAAGTTGAAGCCTGCAGACATCCTCAAATTCCTCCAGCAAATAGGACTAAGGGAACTACTAGTTTCTGAGACTCTCCTCAGACACTGAGTAGAAGTAATGGGGCACAATAGATCTTTTGGGTCTCCGTGAAGGTTACCCCAATATACATAAATACAACTTTTTTAGACAAAAATCTTTATCAGAAATTTTCTCGCAATTCCCCCACAGTCCAGGATTTTTTTCGTGTATTTCTGCCATCAGCCCACATGTTTGATACCCTCTTTTAAATTTCACCTTCAGCTTCTCATTAGAGCTAAGCTTGAGTGGCTCCTCTTGTAATATCACATTCTCCACTTCCCTTTTATCAAATGGATTTATGATCCATGTTGGTATTCCCATTGACAGATCGAAATCAGGTGAATTTTCTTGAATTTGTCACTCCAACGTAAACCCCTGTCGAGTACCCGTGGACTCCTGGGGTTTACCTGGACCACTTTGGGAATCAATGATCTAGAGTATTCAGTCGAAATAAAATTGACAGTATTCTTCGTGATGCCCCTGATGAAACTTAATTTTCACACAGCAAACGAAAAGGACTTGCCTTCAAAAATTATTAATTTCTTGTAAATGACGACAAAAATATGCAATAACCACATCTTCAAAGAACTAGGTACTGGCGGCTTTACTATAATAGATAGTATCTCGTTCTTGGTACACAAATAACTATATTAAATATGTTTCGATCCATTTTTGAATGATATCCTTTTGAAATTTCTTTTCTTTAGACATTCAATCGATTCTATTGAATGAAAATGAAACAAGTCAGGGCTATTTTTAACAATACTGACCCTAACGATTTTCTCTTCGGACCGGATAGACCAAGTGGTCAGTTCTGTTACGAACGAAAACAAGTTTTTATTATCGTACGCAGTTTGAAAATAACAAGCTTCATAGAACATAATTACAGAGCTTATTATTGTATGAAAAAATCGCTGTGTGACAGGGCCGGACCGCCACCTTTGAGGGGTTCTTGGATAACGATATCCTGGGGACCCACGAAATAATTAAAATATTTGCCATTTTCCTGGAAAAAGGATTATGCGGGAGAATTGAATAAACGGAAATACATTATAAGCTTAAGTCAAAGTATATAAAATAAACAGGTATTTGTATTTTTTCACTGGGCTTACTGTTTTATTATTCAGTGCCCCTGGAAACCGGGGGCACAGTGCTGGAGCCCATTAAGCCCTTAGGTAGGAGCGGCATTGCTATGTGAAAATTTTTTGAAATGATATTTCGTTGTATTAATTGCACTGATTCAGCAGTTTCTTTTTGAAAATAAATATTTTGCTTCATACTGACATTTTTATGGTGTTTTAATATACCATATCATCGGCTGTTAGTAATAGTAGTTTGTACAGGGTGATCAGTTAAGGGTAGCGAGCGGCCATATCTCATAAGATATTGGTCGTATAGATTTAGAATAAAAAAATTCATGATAAAAGTCGCCAAGAGATTGGAGGAAATTATTTTCGAGTTTGTCAAACATCCGCTAGAGGGCGTAACAACCAACACTAAGTAGAAAAATTGGATTTTTATAGAATTTTGCCTAATGAAAGTATATCGATGACAACATTTTCATATTTACTGACTATTCACCTACACTTTTTGACTGAAATGTTTTGTTCTATCTATAAAAATAAAGCGGTGGGGGAAGTTCAATTGCTTTTTTAAACAAACCAAGATTCCTTCCGTTTCGCTTGACCGATTATAGCAAATTTGGGCTCATATGAAAGAGCATAGTTCACACTCCAAAACACTCACTTGGTTTTGACTTTTCGACTTCCGTCTTCGCCGCTAGATGGCGTTAACTCAAATGGTAGCAAATTTTTGAGTTTTTTTCAAAAAAAAAAACAAAAAATGTAATGGTATATTTATTTTTACGTATTTCAAAAGAGGATACATTTTTCTAAGATTTAATGAAAAAAATTAATCATGTACCTTTTTTTGAACCGTTGATATTGAACAAAATATAATTTTCATACATTAAAATATGGCACGCCTTTGCTTTTTTTCAAAATAAAAATCATTTTCGTAATTACTTATAAGTTGCTAACAAATAAAAACCGTGACTTTTTTTCGTTAGGCGAACGGTTTTGGATTAAAAAAATCAAATAAATTTACATGGGGCGCCCATATCTCGAAACATACTACTATACATATTTGGAAAAAAAAGGTAGAACGTGTCGCAGGACACACGGTAGGAACTTTAGTTCCTTTTAAGCAAAAATTATGTAATGGATCTGACGTTATAGATAAACGATTGGCATATTCTTTGGTGGTCGAGTAATAAGCATACCAAACTCTCACCCGGTAGACCCGGGTTCGATTCTCCGTGAGGAAGTCTTTTTTATTGTTAATTTTATTTTTAAATAATTATGCTGCTTGATATTAATAACGACAACAGGTAGACGTTTGAAATATTTAGCAGAATATTCATTATTATAGATAATGGTACGGTACCCTTCATGAGGGAGTCCTGGGAGACTGGCAACATCTACTTATAACATATAAAAAGAAAAACCGTAGCAATATACAAATTGGACATTCAAGAACTGTACGTTTACCACAAAAATTAGTGGAAATAGAAATATATTTTTATAGAAATTTTTATTTTCTAGATTTTTTCTTAAATGGGTCATAGAAAAAATATGCTGTTCGACTCGTGTGGATTGTCCATATCACACTTGAACGATTGAGCACTCCGCCTACGGTGTCGTGCTCAGACTTTGTCTTCGTGCGATATGGCCTTCATATCCACACTAGTTGCACAAACTACTATTTCTATCAAAATATGCCCTTTTACATTTAAAAACAACCTGCCAAATGTCAAATCAACAACATTCAAGTTTTCAAAATTTCAATACCCTGTATTTCGAAAAGTAAATGTGCTAGACCCCTTAATCCTCATGAGATTTTGACAACCGATGCTGTAAATAAACAAAAAAGATCAATCGCGCAAAAAAATATGGAAATAATAGTAAAAATGTATCCGAACAAATTCAAGTAGATCACCAGCACTGTGAATACTAGCTTTGCATAGGATTTTAATATAGCGTCGGTGGTTCAGTGGTAGAATGCTCGCCTTCCACGCGGGCGGCCCGGGTTCGATTCCCGGCCGAAGCATATGAATCGCTGCTCCGTAAACGAGAGTGAGACTCAGGAGAGATCACACGCACGCAAGCAAGGCACATAACGAAGCAACGTAACACAACGTAACGTAACATAACGTAACGTAACGGTCAGATCTTTTGCGTCGCGACCCCCGGTCGCTCAAACATAACCTGACGTTAAGAACTAAAGTTCCAAAAATCTTAATAAAACTGTCCAACAATAGCAGGAGCAATAACATTAAAAAACAAGAGCACAGAACTTTAAAAATAAAAGAATTGAGAAAAGGCATGCTTTACGTATGAAAATTTGTTTAGAAAAGCGTGTTTTGTATAGTGGTTGTAGGAAAATAAAATTAAGATTGGTCTGTCTTTTCCGTGTGACATTATAGTGTAAAAAAAACAAAAACCAAATCTCCATTAAACTCAACTGTTGGGTATAAACTTTTTAAAACCCGTCATAAGAAATAAAATACTAACTCGACTGCACCTTTTAAAACAGAACTCAGTAAAGCAAACATTAAAACTCGATATTGATAAAGTGAGACGAAACGTTCGAACGTCAAGATGTTCGTGAGCGCTATCTCTCTCTTTCTCCATCACCGCCTTCAGAAAATAAGAAACGCCTTGAAAACGTATAAGGGAAATAAAGCTGAGGATTTTCCTAGAGAAAATCATTTATTTTTGACCTGCGCACTCTGCGGTTTTGTACGGATTGCTCAAAGAAATATCAAGCCCATTCATCGACTACTATTTCCATTGGCGCAGAATAATTTTTGAATAATATATTTGAAGAAAAATTCGAGATTGGTAATTTTGATTATTTAAATTTCGTAATAAAATCAGTTCTTCGCTGAACATATTTGGAAGAGGCCAGAGTAGGGTATGACAATTTACAATAGAAATCAAGAAAAATATACTCAAAGTACCTATTATTACAGTTTCCTGTAAAATTGTCGTATTTAATAAAACGCGTCATCAATAGACATCACAGAATAATAGTTATTCTACGCTTTATAAGTTTTGAAAAATATATTTTTTTCAAAGATACTGAATAGCTAGCAACAACTAGGTACCTACTTCCCGGGCTATAGGCACCGACGGATATTGAATTTTGGGAGACGGACGGCGAACATATACCTTGTACTGATGAGGCGCAAATACCGGTTTACAAGTTATGTTGTCCCTTAATTACAAACCAGAATGGTTGGTGATAAATATCTTGTAGATATACCAACCCCGTTTGCCTTTGAAGTGTAGAAGCGTTTAGATTAGGATAATTATTATTTTGCGAAAAATACTTGAAATAAAGTAAACTTGTTCCAGCTCTTTACCAGCGAAAATACATAGGGAACAGCTCTAGATAGTAGTTAAAATAGTTCAACTGCTCCTGAACTGACATCCTTGATATCTAATTTTCTCATCTTCAAGAGCTCATCCATATCTCAAATGTGGATGTAAGAAATCCAAACAAAAAGGATCAATAAAACTCGAAGTCCAATCCACAATTATTTAATTTTGTCCACCAAAATGTCAAATTATTCAGCTACTAGTTTCGGTAAAAAATTACCATCATCAGGCTACAATAGAAATGTTATACATCGAAAAGATCCCATGAGATAATGTTAACACTTGAGACAAAATAAATCAATACTATTGAAATGAGATGAAATTTTTTTTGAAATTAAATAAATTTCATAAGAAAATCTTTTAATAATTTAAAGTTATATTAATATATAAAATAATAATTCAGTTACTTTAATGAAACATATACAATGGGGAGAAAATTAATTTGCCGCTAATACCATACTTAATCTTTAGACAACAAGTGAAAGTGGTTCAGAAAGAAAAGAAATGGAAAATTATTATTGGGGAAAAAACATGAAGAATTAATATTAATTATTCATGTTTTTTCCCAATTGTAAGTGAAAAAAGTAACTGAATTATTATTTTTTATATTAATATAACTTTAGATTATAAAAAGATTTTCTTATGAAATTTATTTAATTTCAAAAAAATTTCATCTTATTTCAATAGTATTGATTTATTTTGTCTCAAGTGTTAACATTATCTCATGGGATCTTTTCGATGTATAACATTTCTATTGTAGCCTGATGATGGTAATTTTGTACCGAAACTAGGAGCTGAATAATATGTCCTTTTTATCAAAATTGTGGTTTGAACTTGGAGTTTTATTGATCCTTTTTAGTGATGAGCAAAGCAAGACCAAGACTCGAACAGTCTCGGTCTTGGTCTTGGTCTTGCTTTATTTTGTTTGGTCTTGGTTTTAGTTTTGGTCTTGCCATAATTTCTTAACGAACATCTTTCGAAACATTTTGTAAATATTTTATTTTTATGCAACAAACATTTTTAAACCTAAATTTGAATTAAAAAAGTTTGTGTGTGTGAAAAAGAATTTTTGGTTGAGTCCTGCGTATTTAGTCTTGGTCTTGCATAGTCGGTCTTGGTATTAGTCTTGTTCTTGTTCATTCTGTCTTGGTCTTGGTCTTGCGAGTCGAAGAATGGTTTTGGTCTCGATCTTGGTCTTGCTTTTTCGCAAGACCAAGACCAAGACCAATTTTGCTCATCACTAATCCTTTTTGTTTGGATAATTTTCTTATTCTTCTCCAAGCAATTATTTTCTTTTGTATGGGTGGCCCATTTTCACTTTATTTTCTATATCGAAATATAGTTTGTTCAGAGACTCCAATATTAGAAGCGATTTAACACTTTTTTATTCAGTTTCATCATTATCTAATATAAAGTATTAGACAATGGTTTCACTTAATATCGCCCGAACTATAATCAAAAACACTACTCTAAGCATGTTACTTTATGAATTATATTTTGAAATTTATAAATTGTTTATTTCAATGTCTTCTAAAAACTTGTTAACGTTCTCAAGGCTAAATCATTGCTATAGTTTATTAACGATAAAAAGACGATGACGTTGCAAAACAAAATATTGGGATGTTGCCAAGCTGTAGCTTTTTTCTTCACTTAACGAAAATTAGAAAAGTCAATCTGATGTAAGATTGACAGTTCTTAACAACAATGAATACTATTACTTACGTCTCTTACAACAGTAAGCGGAAGAAGCGGGCCCCCATTTCGGTATTTTCGTTCAAAATAGCTTAAGAAAGGTGTTATCATCTTTTGACATTCACTGTTCAGCTGCTTCTGCATTTTATTAACTACACACTGCAGATTTGCCTAAATAATTAGTTATGAAATTAACTGTTTTTATAATCTCAAAGAAACAATGAATTTAAAAGCACCAAAAAAACTTGTAAATATCAGACGATAATCGAATGTCAATAAACGTCAATAAACGTCAATACAAACTAGGGAAGTTTACCAGTTGATCTGACAACGTCTTGAAGTTTTGCCAACCCGTTAACTGTAAATTGCCCTGGCTGTTGATGATAAATTGTATTTACGGTTGGTAAATTAATATTTATTCTGATAAGCAGGAAAGTAACTAAAAACGACGTCATCTTCTTTTTATCGTGAAAATCCTATAGGTACATTTTTCATATTTATATTATGGCTAGTAGATAATATTGTAGACGCCACTGACCATACTCTTCCTCTCCTTTCTAAGCAAGATCCCTAGAAGGGTAGGATTATCATTTTAAACCAAAACCGCCTCGGGAATATTAAATTAAAATTATATGAAACCTGCCACTCCTGATTTCCTCGTTGCTGAGTTTTGATAGGGGGTTAACCATCCAAATGGCTTTTCTGCAATAAAATGAAGATTAAGAAAACTGAAATGTGTCCGATATATAAGGAAAACATTAAATGTTAGATTCATTTATTAGGAGCTGTACGTCTAGCTAACCAGGTGAAAGGTTACAGTTTCGTCATTAGTCATGACTTACGCTGTATACTATACTATATATAGAGAGCATTTTAATGAAAACTATCCACCCCACGTCACTTTTATGAAAAAATAAAAAATAAACACCTCAAAAATCATGTAAAGAAGGATGTCTTTTAGCTCATAAAAATATGTAGACGTTATAACTCCACCCTATGCCCCCCCTATGGTCACCAAAACCCAATTATTTAAATGGAACACCCTATAGATTATTGCATTGACCTCTACAAGTGAATTACAAAAATATATAGTTCTTAGGTGATTTATTGGGATTTAGGTTGCTGGGTGTGTGTTGAGTGGGTCTACAATGCCCCCAAGGCTTCTTAACAAGGCCCGTTTATTTATTTTGAAGGAAGATATTCCATGTCCGAGGTCGATGAGAGACCCTGTCAAACATCAGGTACCTGATTCAAGCCGTGGAGGAGCTGGCACAAATTATATGCTTTGCTGTTTCATCATCTTCTAGACAAAGTCTCAGCATATGATGATTCATATGACAGTGGCCTGTTAAATGGCTAGGCACCGCAGGGTATGCCTGCTAAAGCCTAACATTTGTTTGGATACATTTTTCGGAGGATGTATAAAAGCCTTTGAATAAACCAATCTAAATCCACAGATAGTTTTATGCAGTTTATTCCGGAAGGACTCCCACACATAACTGCACAACTGAATTCGTGCAAAAATTTTTAGAAACAGCATCAATTGCCATTAAAAAAACCAACTACAACGGGTAGTTAACAACGAGGCTATGGAAGTTGTAGTTTCAGGACAGCTTACGTTAGAAGAACAACAGTCAATACAACAATTATTTAGTGCAGTGTTAGTTTCATGGAGCACTGTTTCCAGAATGGGGTGAGCAGACAAAAATTGTGGATATTGGTCAGAAAATGAACCAAATGTGATGCGGGAGCTTCATAGTCAAACACTACAAAAACTGAACGTCTTCTTCAGCAGCTGCACCCTTAATAGTTTTCTGTCATATGACAAACGTTACCTTTATGACCAATCAAATTTAAAGATCACCAGCAACAAAAAACCAATATAAATTGACCTGGAACTGTTAATAACGCGAGCAACGTGGAAACACGGTTTGCAACAAACATGGGAGCAACAAAGTTTACAAATCCAGCTTAAATAATATCCACAAATACAGATTCACCTACTGGTAGCTTTATTTCTAGCTGTTAGTTCAACTTTTTATACTTCAGGTAGACAACCCTCATGGTAGTTTGAATAACCTCTCTCCCTCAAAAAAATTCACTCCGTAACCAAGCGTGTAGTTACTATTCCGGCAAAAAAAGTTGGTTCTGACCCTCATAACATCCCTGTGAGATTAGTATGTACCTGAACCAACCCCTAAAAAATTACAGTCACATGCAATATTGCAGATTTTTGTACGAACTCAACTCAACCCCTTTGCGCTAGATGTCACTAAGTATAGGAGTGCTATAAGCTTCACAGCTTTACCGATAGAGAGAGCTACAATTTAGTCGTGAAAATTACTTTTGGTTCATGATAAATATAATGATAGTGCTTGTTTTTCTTTGTTATATATTTTTTTAATTAGATGGATAGATTTGTTGGTTTTTTTTGGGAGAAACTTGAATAAAAATTAAGTAGACACGAATTAATTGCCAAAGGACACTATCCTACTTTTGCATTGTATGAAAACAATATTGTGTTTGATTTTTTTCTCTCCTAATCTATTTTATACAGGAATGAAAAAAATATATAGACGGAAACCAACAGCTGTAAAATTGATGTAAAATTGAAGACTTTAAGTCCCAAGTTTAAGACCTAAGGACTGGAATATAGGAGTGGGCCAACCAATTTTCAAAAATTAAAATGCAAGCATTACAGGGGCATTACCCAATCAAGCATAGTTGCCAAAGTATACGAGAAAATTGTAGACATTCGACTGAAAAGGATAATGATAGGGAAGGCACAAAAACTGGGAAGAGATTAAAGAGATAGCACAAAACGAAAAATAAAACTAGCAGAATTTGTTAATAATTAATAGAACTTGGTGGATTCATGCAAGAAAAAATTAAAACTAAGATTAATTCAAAACTAAAACTAAGAAGATAAAAATTTTTTTTGCATGAATCCACCTTTATACACCTCCGGGTAGATAGAAAAGGATGAATCTTCTTGTTATTTTTGTTGATAAATTTTTAAATTTACTGATAAATAATTGGCACCTGCCTTATTTTTTTATATTTTAAATATATTGAAATGCTTCAATGTTTTTTCTTTTCATTTTATACACAAAATTAATCGTTTTCTGCAATAATTTTATGAGCCTCCATTTATTTTTCAATTTACCTATGGGAAGCAATTAACGCTGAAATTTCATTAAATGAAAATTTCTAGAAAACCATTTAAAATTACGTAACTTCGGAAAGTAACACATAACTCAACGTAGACTTTTCAGTGGAATGAACCAAGTGTCACGACGACCTTAACAAGTGTTTTGTCTCACAGTCGTTTGGTTTACTGTTGATATCGATTAAAGATTAATAATTTTATGATTAATTCAAGGAAACCATATTTTTTACAGTAAATTTTTCTGTACTCCAAGACCTTTGCTTCAACCAATTTCGCCTTTGACATAAAAATATAAGAGGGATTTGTGTTGACGTAGTTAGCAAAGTATGTACAGTAGGTTTTGCTCTATTGATTCAACACTGGCATCTGTGATAATAAAAAAAAAGTTCAACATTTTATTGAGAAGCGATTTGGGGCATAATTATAAGCTTTGTCAAGTAATTTCTAACGGGCTTTCTGGGCGATGACCCAGCACTGTAGTGGAACGCTTTGATGCAATAATTACAGTCAAGCAGTGTCGAACATGGTAAGTACTTGGATGGGTGACCATGCCATGGAAAACCATCGTATAGGGCCCGTACAGCAGACTAGCATATTGCAGCTTGCAGGCATTATACCAATGAGCACGAGGTATAATGTAGATATGCCGTCTTTAGGAGGAGACGTAAAACCGAGGTCCCGAGTCCAAGGATGTTGGGCTCGTTGAAGAACGCTACTACTGGTTGGAACACTAGTGGATTCGCCAAAGTTTCCAGATAGGGGTAGAGTGCAGTGGCGGCTGGTGAACTTTTTAAGAGAGGAGGCTGGAAATAAAAATATTCAGCCAGTCAATTTAAGTATTTTAAGTCTAAATCAAAACAAGCTCAGAAGAACCCACGCTCGTATTCTGTATTCCGTAGTTCGTATTGGTTCGTATATCATCGCAACCGCTTGGCTAACCTCCGGAGAGTGTTGCCATTTCCGCTTTTTTTACGGTATTAGCAATTGGACTGGTAGAAAAAACGACAACTGTGTTGAGTAGTTTGTGGGATAGTTTGTGGGATCTAGCCTCAGGGCACTGTTGTCAGATTCTAAAATAAGTAGTGAAAACGGGGAATTAATTGTGAAATT
>CAJUYG010000654.1:0-27355 GCA_910591675.1 Galerucella calmariensis
TACCTAGTATAAATCTCTCTTGTAAAACCGGCCCTTAGTTATCTTAGATTTTGTATTTCAATAATTGCAGTTTATTTTACTAACGACACTATGTATCACAAATTGTGATATTATGAGTATATCCATTATAAAAACCGTTTTACACGTGATAATATGCCGATACAGAGACTTTCCTTTGTATTATGTAATTCATTTTCTGCTGTCAATCCACTGTCAATCACTAAGTTTTGTCGCTTTGAACTTAATAAATATTAAACTTACATAGAATAGGTCGCATGTTATTGAAAAATATACCTAAATAGTATGTACTCAAAGAAACATTTTGTTATTAATTTTAAACGAAATTTCATCCGTTGGATAATTAATTATCAAATTTGACATTTCTCAGCTGGTTTGTGCATTTTTTGTGGTTTCCTCTTTATTCTTCAAACTATAACTAATAGGCAATCCAGATCACGTGACCTAATATGGCCGTGCAGGGCAAACAATTTAGACAGATAGGTTAGTTTTGTTTTGACTATTCAGTCATAAACAGTGCTCAAGACTTTTTAGTCGAATTTATTTGTATATTTTGCTTCAATTTGGTATATTTTATTAGTGTTTAGTATATTGTTCATTTGATTAGTATTTTTTATTTAGAATATATCACTTTTCTTAGTTTTTATAAATATTGTTATTGAACAAAACTGAACAAAATGCCTGCTACATACAGCCTGATATTTGATTTTTGATTCTGTTAAATCATCTCTATTGATTGCTGCTAACCACATTTCTCTACGCTTCTTACTTAATTCATTCTTGTTCATCAAAAATGTGTTCTTTAAAACAGCTGGGACCTTAAAAAAGCTTACTTGGTCTCGGTTTGAACGGCTCCCACAATCGACTACAATACAAGTTGTTGGCATTTTGAAGTAGGTGTTTCACAGCAATTTCATAAAAGTTTCACTTCCATTATAATATTGTATATGTTTTAGTCAGTGTGTACTTACCCGTAAATATTAAATAATAATTCTTGATAGTCTAAAAACAACTAACAAAAAAATAATGTTCTTATATAGGTACACAACCAAAAGTTGGTTCTAAATTGATATACCCAGCTCAAAAGTTTTACAAAACTGAACTTTTTATTGTATATTATTAGTATAGAGACACCAAAGCAAAATAAAAGCACCTTTCTCCAAAATAAACACTTATGTATACCAAAATCCACGGTCTACAATGTATTAAATCACATTTGTTTGCCCTGTGTCGCCATATTGAATTTTATTTGACAGGTCGCTGGATTGCCTAATACAATGCTAAAACTAACCAATAACCAAATGAAAAGAAGAATATTTGATAAACTTAATTTGACATTTACTAGATACTCATACTATTTCAAGTACTTGGCAACATAGTCCAGTTATGACAGACCGATAGAACGTGGTTTTTATTATTTAAAAAAAGCATAATATATTACATTGGCATTGTTCTACAAAGAATGTTTGACAATCAACTGACCTACATCACATTTAAACGTCAACTCCAGCTGATCGTGGGACCCAACTGGACCCAAACCCAATATGGCCGACCTGTCAAAGTCAACTGTTTCGGTAACTGTCCACAGGCGCTGTTCATTTTACCGATATCTCTCTAATGGCATCGTCATCAAGCATTCCCAATAAAAGCCAGTCAGCAATTAACTGAATGAAGGCAGTTTGGTGTATTTAGTCGAATTTATTTCTGCATCAAAGTCGCTAAATTTTATGCCGGTGCAGTTTAGTGTAGGTCCCCTTTAGAAATGGAATCTATGTACGGTCAAATGCAGTCTAATCATGCGGGTCGTACGATTCAACAAAGACATACTCACTGTTTTTGTTTTCTTTTATTGCGTTTAATCATAGTTTCCAAATAAAATCCGTTAGATGAATAAGACAGACTTATGCAATTTTGACGGGAGATAAAAGGATATGTATTTAGTTTTCAGCGATTCTAAAAAGTCTTTCACCAGCGAAGTTTTTATTTAAATGTTAGTTATCTAACTTTGATAATTCAAAGTGACAATATGAATAATAAGAAGTAATTTTCCGGTATTTTGCATCCTCAAGCAATAATAAATGGTACTTAATCTGATAGATTATTTCGAGAATGAATGAAAAAGTGGAAATTCGTCAACCAGTGTGCAGGAAACATCAACCATCATTATTTTCTCCGGGTATATTTGTAATCTCACATTTTGGTAACCTCTGTGTCTTCCGATTTGATACATATGGTTAGTGACCTTTAAACCCGGACGATAACAGATTTTTCTAGTAATCCAAAATTAATTTTTTTTAATAGTAAATCGGGTAACCTCCAAAGGCCACCCCTGATTTCGATGAATAGAAAAAAAAAGAAATAAATTAAAGCTTGGCTTTAATGGCTCGTGGCTGCGTTTTTTTTATACGCGAATGAAAGTTTAAAAAATCTAATACGTCATTGAGATAGCATCTAAGCCCCGTGTGCATGTATTTAGTAGCGGTCAGAAATATCTGAGAAAATGGTGCTTGACTACACGAAAAGCTAATAATTCATTACGAACATGAAACAGCCGTCAACTCTTGAAAATATTACAATCAAGGTTGAATTTTAATCGGTGATTCGGTAAGCGCGATGGCAAACATAGCAAATTGAGCGTGGAATTTCAACCAAGAAATTACTGAATTCAAAAACACATTTCAAATTATGCGCCAAAACGCTAGAATAGTAATGGCGTCTGTCTATGACATCATCAATTCGTTAATACCATTTATAGGTGATCTGTGTCGATAGGTTATCTATGATAACCTGTGGTAAAATCGTCAAAGTCAAACCATAGACAGATTATATTTCTCTACGAGTCAAACTTCAAACACTTGACACATGAACCAAGCAAAGTCAACAAACAACAAAGGAAATTCAAAACAGATGTTCGGATCACAGATATTTGCGAAAATATGACGTCACTCTCTTCTGATTGGTGTTTGAGATAAGATGGCGGATGATTGAATTTTGTGCCTAAATTTTCACAAAAATAAATGTAATCAAACATGTGAAATGAAAATAAATGATTCCTTTAGAATCTCTGTATCTTATATAATTATATTAAATCAATATTTTAGTGATTCTTAGTGACTGTAATCATGCCTAATTTACCTGAAATGAAACAAGGCAAGGGGGCACATATTACCTAAATAAAATACAAAGGATGTATGATAAAAATACAAAAAGATAGATATTTGGGAATTTGATCCTTCTTCTTCTTCTTTGTTACAATGAGATCGCGTTTCTCCTGAAACGTCCACCCAAGTTTTTAATTTGATCCTTTTTAAAATAATTTTAAATAGACCGCCACTGGCAATCTCTTCTACATCAGCTATTGGCCATATGATTTATTGCAATAAGCCAATTAATTTTATGCTTACCGACAAAAGCGGAGACGATATACTTTGAGACAAACTATACTTCAAAATTCTAAATTTTAAATCATAGTTTACTGAATCCAGTGGAAACAATAACTGATGTAAAATTCTTGAAAATTCTAAAGTTCGCGACCCTCAGAATTTTGTAACAATTTTTTTTATTGCCTAAAAACACTTTAAATGAAAAAAATCCCAAGACAATGTAAGCTTAAAAAAGAAAATTGCTTTTAAAATTACTGAAAATCCGCAATTTTTTTCAAATTTTTTGACATATAAGACAAGAACTTTGACAATTACGTCTAGAAATCAGATAGTCATAAATTTTAGGAAGAGGGTTAGATGAACAATGTTGCCAGCTGTTATTTCCGTAACTTGTGACAGCTTGGAAGCTGCTAACTTCATCTTTAGTCAGATGACGATTTGTATTGATATTTGCAGACATTCAGGACATTCCCAACTCTCAGTTTTCTCCTGAAATATTTGTACAGAACTTTTTGGAATTAACTTTTTCATATTACACTTCAATGAAGTAACAAAAGCCAAGTTAAAATGTGAAAATAGGTAATTTCTTTAGAAACTCTGAATTCTATATAATTATTCCAGTTATTTTTAGTGATTGTCACGAGGTAGATATCTTTGGATAAAATTAATGAACAGAGTAAAATATCATATTATATATGGATAAATTAAGTGATTAAAATGACCATAAAGATATGTCATGAACTAAACCTGTCCAAGGCTTGAGTAATGTAAAATATAAAGCGAAGTTCTATCGAAAACAATTAGTCACACAGAGCAAACAAATAATACAATTTGATAGGGAAAATACGATATGATAATAATATTCCATAAACAAGCTGAAAGCCTAGAGAGTAAGTCGTTTCATTATACATCAGTCATTTGATGTGTATGTAGTGAGCTTTGAATAATGCATGGACTTATGGCTTATGCAATCTAGTTATGGGGTTATATGCCATGGCGTATGCTAATAAGCGCCTGCTGCGATCTCTCCTTGATTAATTGCAATTTGATTTTCAGATTATCGGTCATTTGCTATTCATATTTGGATTAGACGGGTCGTTTTGGAGGATAGATTGCGTATTATGGGATGCATTTGCATCTTTGATCTGTTCTGTGTTCGGAGATGGTTAAATGAAGGTAACTACATTAGGGTTTGATGTGAATGACTTGATTGTGTTTTGTGTTTGTGAACAATGACGAAATTTATGTAGTTTTAGAGGTTATTGTGGAAAATAAATATTAATCAGAATTACTCAATAAAATGAAAACACAAGATCGACTATACAAAGAAGAGTTTGATCTTACCTTGTTCGGGCTATTGCGCTATTTATTACAGCACCACGCTCGTATTGTTTCCCATTCCCCCCTTAATCCTAAGGCTTAGTGCTCTGGAGTAAACTCAACATCCTGAGCCTTTTTTCATTTTTGAGCCATCTGACTCTCTGTTGTGTTTTATTTGTATTTTGTAGGGTTTATTAAACACAAACCTGGGTTCAATTGCATAATTGGCTGCCTGATGCAGTAGAGGTAGCGCATTATTAGGTAAGCATTGTTATTATTGCGCATGTTATACGAACGGTTTGGAACAATTTTATCAATTTTATGTGACTATATCTGTATCATTCTGAACATTATTGAACAATATATCAAAATATCTATTTTTACAGCTTTTCGATCGCCCGGTGAACATATTTTTACCGAATTATATAGACAGTACTCAGTGAGCAAAAATGCACCATTATATTAGCATCATCAACTGTATTTAACATCCGTATCTGGTAAAAAGTCATGCATGAGCACTGATAAGGGCACCCAGTAATATGAATAGCATTTGTTTAGTGGGGTTCACTGATAAGAATTAAACGGCCGAACGGTGACGTCATATAGGTCGTGACTCCCTCATACCCGATCTCCCAACACATATCATAATTGATTTAGTGCTGTGTAACCGACATTCATCCGTGCACTGATAAAAAAATTAATAGCTCGCCCGGTTTTTGGTGGATAGCACCACAACGATGAAATTTTGAAATATTAACTCGAAGAGCAATGCTCAGACTTCAGAAGTGATATACGAGTCCTGAAATCCAATCGATACACAGGATACGGAAAAATAATAATATCCTGTTATACAATATGTCTCCCTAAGTTGGAATCATATGGAAAACTTTTTCATTACTAGTTTTAGGAAAAATAGTATATTCTTCAACGAGTGCAGAATGATGGCTATTATTCACTCGTTTCCAAAACGAGTGAGCGCAGCGAGTGACTTTTGGAATCATCCAAGTGAATAATAGCCATTCTACACAAGTAAAAGACTATACTTTCTCCACGACTAAAAAGAAAAAACTTCCAGAGTGAGGATCGAACCTCGATCGTCCGCGCCATAGTCAACCACAACTAGGCTATAGAGTATATTTTATAAAAATGTAAAGAGTAAATATATATACGTAACTCACATTTTCAATAGGAAGCCTTACTTATAGCCTTATAAATGAAATTAATTCCGGGAGGCGTACATATTCACTATCGCTACTGTTGTCCATTTTTTTCTGTTATAATACGTAAAATTATGATTTTATAATTATTTTGACGTTTCAAACGACGCGCTGTCAGAAGCGATTTGCGTTCTTAGGTACCTACCTATTTGACGTTTTAAAGAGACGATTTGATTTATTCATTTTAATTCATTTTAGTGTGAATTCTGAAAATAATAGAATGTGATTGGCTAACGAGAGTGAATTCTTTTTATTATTCACCGGTGTGAAGAATTTATATCATTATGCGGCTAAATATGTGAAAATAATTTGTGCGTTATTATTTAGTCGTGGAGAAAAATTATTCTTCATAAAATGTTCTGCATTATCTAAAACCTAAAATACATTCATCAAATATCAAAATTTTTTAGTCGTCTACGCGGTTTGTCAAAAAATATTAGTTTCACTCAAGAGTAAAGTATCTTTAAATTTGACAATATCGAAAAATGTAACTAAAAAAGTTGATCAAAATTAAAAAGTACGATTAAATATGTAATTACATTCATTTAAATTGAAACTTCAGATTGATTATTTTATTTTTTACCAATGTTTCTGTTTTGAATGAACATTTGTCCCTTGTGATTACGAAACACATGATAATCTTATAAGTTTTCCATGCTTTTTTAATAATTTTGCATTTAAAACGCGGAATAAGTGCATATTCATTTATTGTGCAAATAATAAAATACCTACATTCAAACACCTAGTTATAAAATTAACATCATAATAATGTTAGAACCAAACAAATTAAATTTTCACTCATACTAATGCTTCGACATATCCAACTTTTTTCATTAACATTTTTCATTGTCAATATAATATTGAATCAATATAACTTGGTTAAGTGAGATGCAAATTAAAGTTTAAACGGCTGAAGAAAAGTCTCTGATCCTATTAAAAGATTACAGAAAACAGACAGGGTAGGAAAATGTCATCTTGCTAAGAGAATATTCCGTTTGTAATACGCTAATATGCGTAAACCAGCTACAGCTCCTTTATCAGTCTTAAATCCGTCAGTTTACCCTACCAGCGCTCCATCCTGACTACATTGTACTCTACTCCCACTGGATCAATGCCATATGTTCCAAGTGGCACTTTGGCCTTTCTGAAAATTCAGATAAAGTCTTGATCTTCATGCAACAAATTTTGCAACTGTAACTCCTGCTATACAGCCCCATTCTTTACTGGTGGTCTTCCACGGGGTTTTGATCCCTTATATAACCTGATTCGTACTAATATTAAGCAGTTCTGCTTAACACATGTCTCATCTATAATGGTCTTAGCTGCTTTAGAGTGATCCTTGTATATAGTCTATGTTGGCCAGCATGTATCATTGCTGAAATTCTTTTCGCGATTTCATCAGGTCGTTCTATCCCAAAAATATTGTTACGTCCTAGTACCCAAATGAATCTAAATTTAATTGGATTTGCCGGTATATTTAATTTTTTCTGAATTTCCTCTACCAGTGTGTCGATTATTTAAAGCCGCAAGGGCTTCGCCTGACTTCCAGTTGATATGTTTATCCAGTCCAGTATTTGTTAATTGTAGCATAAATCTACGCCTATGTATGTATGTATTTTGGGGTGATATTCACTGAGACCTAAAAAAATCTATTGTGCCCCCTTAGCTCTACTTAGTTCCTCAGGAGAGTCTCAGAAACTAGTAGCTCTTTTAGTCCTATTTCCCGGAATTTTAGGATATCTGCGCCCAACATGTAGAGGTATATTTTCCTAATATTGAACATCTCGTGTTCGCAATTACACTCTACACACTTACTCCTGTCTCTTCCGCAGTCTTCGACATGTCCGTGTACCACTCAGGTAAACGTCAGTCTGCTTGGGTCTTGCCAGTCTTTTCCGTAATAGGAGAACTCAATAAAGTATTGCTGGTCTGGATTCCTGGCCACCCTGACATGGAAGGAAACGAGAAGGCAGACTCTCTTGCAAGGGAGGGTGCCACACGTGTTTCTATTGGACCAGAACCTACAATTGGCATCGCTATGTGTTTTGCCAAACAGACACTAAATACCTGGACAGCAAGAAGAGCTTTAGACTTCTGGCATAATTTACCAGGATTGGTTCATTCGAAGGCTTTTATACATCCTCCGAAGAATGTCTCCAAACAAATGTTAGACTATAGCAGGTATGACCTACGTTGTCTAACAGGACACTGTCATCTGAATCATCATATGCGGAAGATCCTCTGGAAGATGATGAAACAGCAGAGCATATAATTTGTGCCTGCCCCGCCGCGTCTCGAATCAGGTATCTGATGTTTCATTCTGATGTTCCATTCACCAAATAAACTAATCGGCTTTGATAAGAATCTGAATTTATTTGGTGAAATCTGAATACGTGAGAGCCACAATAGACTCTTGCAAGTTGCAGTGGAGGGCCTTATAGACCCACTCACCACACGCCCAACCTAACCTAACCGATAATTTCAACTCATTCGAGTTCAGCTAGATATTCTATGATTGGTTGCTAATAATTTTTGACAGCATGTTATCACTTCTCATTTCAAAAAGCGAGTTTGTGACTACATCTGTTAATCTGGAATAACTGTGGGTGCTGCTTCCTTCACGCCTATCCCCATTTCATTTCAGTTTGTATGCATCAATTCTGCAGAGCAAGGGACGGAAGATTGAGCATATTGGGTTACATTGTTGTAGTCGGGCTGTTTCTCATCGTATCCATCATGCATGCACAGTTTTTGTCCAGTGTACTCAGGCTCCATCATAGGCATCACCACAGGTGTGTACAGCTCGTGTACGTTCCGTGGATTTAATTGTATGTTCGTCAAAATAAAACACATATCAAGCCATGAAAATAACCAACCTTCAAATAATAAACCTACTTCTTTTACATTTTTTTTTTCTAAGGAACCGTCCCTTCGCCGGTCCCACCTCAGCCTCCTGGGCTTATTGTAGATACTCCTAGTGTTCTGACTACAACCTATTCATCCATTCCGTTCCCTGTATTACCTCATACAGGTTCTTTGCTGGTTGGTTGTAGAAGTCTTCTGGAGTCATTTGGGGTCTACCATACAGTTTCTGCCTTCTGTGGTCCAGCGACTCACAGTTGCATAGTATATGCAGAGCTGTTTCGGTATCCTTTTTGCATCTTCTGCATGTAAGGTCTCCGTTATACAGCCCTATTTTGTTTAGGTGCTCCTTTGTGGGAAAGTGTCCCGTAAGTAGCCCCGTTATGGTGCGTAGTTTGTTCCTGCTCATTGAGAGCAGTTCTTTCGCCACTTTTTCTGATGGTTCTTTTATGAATTTCCTTCCATGTATTTGCCTGGTCGTATTCTTCCAGTGTTTATTGTGTTGTTCTTTCAACCACCCTTTTAACCATGACCTCGTTAAGCATCTGGGGATGCCCACAGCAGGTTCGGGTCCGTTCATCAGAGTTGACGATCCTACTCTTGCGAGTTCGTCAGCTTTTTCATTGCCTGCGATTCCTTTATGACCTGGGAGCCACTCCAGTGTTACACTGTTCCGAATCGCCAGTCTTCTAAGTTCTTCGCCGCATTCCCATACTAGCCGAGATGTCACCCTATAGCTCTGAAGTGCGGCTTGACTGTCACTGTAGATCCTGATCTGCCTGTTGTTGTAGGCTCTCATATTATTAGCCATTGCACATGCAAGTATTGCATAGACCTCTGCTTGAAATACAGAAGCATATTTGCCAAGCGAGACGATCTCTTCATATTTGCTCGTCTTGCTGTATATGCCCGCTCCGGTGCCGAGTTCATTTTTTGATCCGTCTGTATACCAGATCAGTTCATTCGCTCTACTAAGTGGCAAGCTCCTTTCGATCTTTGATGACAATCTCGAAGTTCTTGCGAAAGATACACTTAAATTACACTATATTTATAAAAATGAGTACAATTATATAAACTTTATATTGATTATCAATCCTAACCTAACCTAATCAATTCAAATACAAATTTTTTCCTTCTTTCAATGTCAATTATCAAAAATAATGACGTTACGTTAAGACAGTGGCAAAAAGTTATACCAAATCTAGTGAAAAATGGTTGAAGGTTAATCTTTAAAATTAAAAAAGTGGGTTATTCAAAAAACTATATTACTTCATAACTACCGTTATTCTAACTTCTAAGCGATAAAAGTGTTGATAAACCTCCCTCCAGCATTGTTTCTTCGATTTTCCTGTCCAGCCTTAACAAAGAATCGGAGTGTGTTGCGGCTGGTGTCAGGCATTTGTTCGCGAACGTAGCTTGGTCGTAGCGCCTCTAGCGGTTCTTTTCTACGAACATTTAGAGGCGTCGACAGGAAATGACGCCGCAGTTTCATCTCCGGTCCATTTCCGGTTCTGAGGCGCTAATGTGCGCTTAGCCTCTAGCTGGTTGCTTGTACGATAAAAGAAGGCCTTTATGTTTCGATACTTTTTTAATATACGTTTGTGAAAAATGTATTTCATCATACGGGGTGAAACTTTTAATTTAATACGTATATTCAGTCATTTTGTTCATGTTTGTACTCTTTTAAGATCTCCCTTTTTATTTTTTCATTTTATTTTCTATAGTATTTTATAACAATACATTTTAATAGCCTTTTAATGTTTGTCTTCGCTTTTAAAGTACATTTTCACTACCTCGTTGACTAACAAAGATTTATTCGCTCCAGCTTCTTTTGTCCAATTATTTAAAATCTAATAATAAAAAAACTACAATGGCGTTCCCAACAGTTTATTTACATCATTGAAATTGAATATATTCCCATCAGCCTTTTTGAGCTATCTCAATGAAAACCACAAAGGATACACAAAAAAAAAGAATAAAAAATAATAGATACATTTTCTCAAGACTCTCTTCGGATTCTTATAAACACCTATGGGATTGTATTTTAAGCCATGGGTGTGGAAGCTCGATAAATAAAGAGTAAATGTTATTTATTAAACATGTTTTGTAAGTAAAATTGTTGATACACAGCTTTTTCTAGTATTATTATATTATTATAATTTTTTTGAAAACATTATCTCTATTTCGAAAGTTACTACTCTAGTGCGGCGTAAATAGAGTTAGAGCGCTTTCACACGAGATACTTTGTGGCAGGCTACTAGTGTCTATAGTGTCTGAAAAGAATCGCGCGGCTAAAAATACATTATTCCTTATATGTGTTTCGTGTGAATGCGTCTATTTATATTAATGAACGTACTCGTTATGTCATCAGTCATTTTTGGTTGAGCGTGAATTTTAAACTAAACAAACTTTTGATTCAAATAATTCCATCTTGATAAGTAATTTCAAGCAGCAAATATGTTAAAGACAATCTCCTGGGTATACAAAATTATGTTGCACAAGTTTTTGTTGAACTATAGTTCATTTAAAAACCAGGAAGAGTAATTTGAAAAGCCTTACTCACACCACTAAAAGTTACCAGATTAGTTACTAAAGGGTGTGTTCCGAAAACGTAATCAACAGTCGTGTTCCAAACATATAAAATATGCCTTGATAGCAAAGACATTAGTCATAAGTCGACTTCTCCTCTGATATGCAGTATATTCTTTAGATGTACCTGAGCATTAAACAGAATGTAAGACTTTTTCCTGTTTCGTTTCTAATTCTAAACTGAAATATTGCAACATCCATATTACTCTATTACGGCTGTTTTAAAAAACCAAACAACAAACAACTGAATGCTTTAAAAATAAAGTCAATAGGTTAATTTTTGAATCGTTTTGACTAGTATATAGTCAACATTTTATTAACTTCTGTGAAAGTAACCGAGGATTACCTTCAACATCGTGGTGGAGGACAGTACTATATAAAATTATTATCTATCAATTCTATCATTATTTACAATTTACAACCAATATCGGTGTGCTGTTGAAACGTTGGAAATAAAGTTACTACATAGTAACATGGAGAAATGATTCAAACGATATCACAATATCGAATATAATGATATTCAAAACACTTCACAAAATGGTTAATAAATACCTTTGAATCTACATCAGAAGATTCAGATTTACATCGACAACAAAAAAATTATGGTCATTGTTGATGGTGGAGAATTACAGATAGTTAAGTTACTTCTATTATATTTATTTTAATTAAATTGGAAAGAATATGACAATTGATAATATGTTAAGGCAATAACAATACTACATAATTAATAATCTAGTAGAGCAATATGCAGTATTAATTTAAACATTTCCAACAGCTATCTTTATGTTGCCGGATTATATGTAATAAACCATTTTTCAAATACTTGTGAGATACTTTCTTCCTTCTTTTTGTCTTCAAAAACCAATAATGCATTTTCTACCAAACTCATTCTTCTGTACATTGTTTTATATCTTCGTTATGTTCTTTCAATAAACTGACGATTTCTTTCCAAATATGTTTATAACAGATTATTTTTTTCACATGTCAAAATCTGACATTTTGGTGGTTTTAACCAATAGCAATACATTATTCTAGCCAATCATTCGGTATTATACTGATAATTCTGCTTCCTCATCGATAAAACCTTGTTTACATCGAAACGTCAAAATTTTACTTTGAATTTGTCATTATTGACAACTAAAAGTGCTTCGAAGTTTATTGAAAAATGAACACAAACCGATTGAGTGCCATCACCCAAGAGAATATTAAACATTCAGGTAATACAAAATTTTAAATTTATGAAAAAAATAATCTTCCCAAATACAACTCGCTCTTCAAATTTTATCACATAATTTTTTATTTTCATCACTCAAACTTGTTTATTTGAGGCAAAAACATTCAAACAAACCGAATTTAGATAAAATCCCTCGTCCTAACGGACTCGTGATTTTATCAATCGGTTTGTTTTCATATTCTTGCCAAATAAACAAGTTTTCGTGAAAAAGAAAAAATTATCGATAAAATTTGAAGCACTCGTGGTATTACCTTTGATAAATATTACCTACATTCAAAGGGTGACACATAAATTTAATTTGTTTCAAGAAAGTCTGCGAAATTTTGTCCCACACAGATCTTATTTTTGTCCATCGAACGACATTTTTCATTCACTAATCCTAATTTTTCAGACGTCCTGGTAGGTATTCCACCAATATTTTCTGCACTGCACATTTTCCTCTACTTTAGTATTCCTTTAATACTCGGTAAACCGACTTTACTACTATTTCAAGAAAAATGTAAAGTAATAATGTACCCACAATTTTGAAAATAACATGAATATTTTTGGTTTTTTCATCCAATATTTATTTATTTATCTGTCAAAACTATCAAAAATGGAAATTATCAGCTGATGTCAATGCTAAGGAGTGTTGTGTGAAACTAGGTTGAATCTGACCAATCAGAGGTCTACAGAATTGCCAACTTAAATTCAATTTACTCCTCCTGGTTTTTAAATGAGGCTTACTATCGTTGAATTCTCAAAATATTTGAATTTGTCCATTATTGACCTAGGTTAATAATAGAAAATAATTAATCACTAATAGAGAAATTCAACTTCTCAGTTGGCTAGAAGAAGCAATAATTGTCAACTTCACAGCTAGTAGTGGAAAAAAATAGTTACCTACGCCTATGGCACAAAAACCTTGTAACACCTCCTGGCAATGCGTATTTCAGTCAGAATTGATACGTTTTGTAGGAATACAAAGCTTAATGTGTATAAATAAATATAAATAATAGATTTTTGAGGGGATGCGTCAGGTGACAGCGTGGCGCGACCCACACAGAGGGGGGTCTTTGTAAGTTTGTGGGGTTCATTTCATTGCTATACAAAAAAAGTGGGTGGTTCATTCAATGTGACAACTTTTTTTATTCTGCAACTCATTTTTTTAAATAAAATATGAGGTCTAACGCCTTTAAGATGATCTGTTTTCTAAAAATATAAAAATACCCATTTATTTTAAATTTCAAATAACTACAGTGTGGAAGCTGCTAATATGTGTCGATTTTATTTCTTTTCAACTGTAAGGAGTTCAACATTGTTTATTTTCTGTATTCATTTTCAAGCATTTTATCATAATAAGTAGTAGGACCTACACAACCACAAAAACAAAATTGTCAGCTGAAGCTCTTCTTTGTTCTTCTTTGTGTAGCAGCAATTGACCAGCTACTCTTACAAATACTACCAACTTAATTCCAGACCTTATGGCGTCACTTACCCCAAGGTCAAACTAATGCTCAAATTACCTTAATGTTCATTTAACTTTTTTATTAAACTTCGTGACATATGTCCAATTTCACCAACCAATGGTTGGTGAAATTGGGCATTATATGCACAACAAGACCATGCAAGTTCTCACATATCTCAAGAAACTTTTAAGATTTCTTAAAGCAAGAAAACATCGAATTACTAGACCATCTTCCATACAGTCCCGACCTAAGTCCTAACGACTTTTTCACTCTTCCAAATATTAAAAATAAACTAAAAGATTTCTTTCAAAATAAATTTCAGTTCATTCATCCTAAATGGTTTTTTAATTAGTATTGTTTTATGTTTTATGTTGACAGATTTTTTTTGTTGAGTAGATATATTTAAAAAATACAAACCATCCTGTATGTTCTAGGTCTTCAACTCCTACTTTAAATCTTATTTCACTCCACGGGATGATTAATAAAAGTATCATAAAATATAAATCATATTCTTTAGAATCGTAGAACTAAAAAAATCATCAGGTAGCTTATATTGTCTTGGATCCTAGGGTGAGTTGGCGAGAGACACTTTTTTAAGGTGGACACAACAATATCTTGCACAGGACCGGATCTTCCAAGTAGCAACCAGAATAATACTGTACTGTCTACGCTGAATATCCCAACAAATGGCATTCTGAATATGAGGGATGACCAATTAAAAGGGCTTCCTTTAAACTTTCCACTCAGTCTCCTAGGTGATTTTGAATTGCAAACCGCAAGTATATGAATGTAGATTTATTTTTCTATTCAACAGCATCTGCATTCTTCTTGCTCCTCTATCCTCCTATCACACTGCCTTCTAATGCTTAAGTGCAATATATACTATTGAATGGTATCCGTGCAAGTATTGTAGTTAGGGGATCCCATTATTGCAGTTGCACATAAGTTCATTACAGAAATATGCTACAGATATGTTTATGGGAAGTGGAAAATACAAAAGATCACAGGATTTGCTTCTTAATGATTGAATAATAATTCTTAATTTCGAAAAAAAAATAATTATTAATTTTATTTTATGTATTTTAAAACTTTATTATTAATAATATTAATATTTAATGCGAAAAACTTAAAAAAAATGTTTCCAATTATTTATAAGCAATTAAAAATTGATAAAATTTAAAAAAAAAATCACGTGACTATAAACGCGCCATGATTGGTCATCATAGTTGTGACGTCATAATGTTATAGCTATTTTATAACAGTACAGCCATGATTACAGCATTTACGGCAATAGAGGAGTTTAGTCTAAGGTCAGTGTGGCCAACAAAAAGTGTTTTTTTCTGACAAGAATGACAGTTAAGGTCAGTAGAAAAAGTATTTATAGAAGAATAGAGATACAACTAACTAGAAATGCTACAAAAATCTAATCGAAAATGGACATACACAATCAAACGAATATCAACAAAAATAAATATAACTGACATTTCATATAACTAGTGACAGAATAACAGAAATGTTACTTGCGAAGAGTTCCAAGAATTATTGGCCACCGATATGTTGAGTATTCAGCTAAAAAGTCATTTTAAATTTCAAGATATACGCTTCGGGGGTGTATTCATTATTTTAATAAAGCAATATAGATGTTCGCAATGATAAAAAACATGCAAAAATCTTATGTTTTGAATGGTAGACCTTAACTGTCATTCTTGTCAGAAAAAAACACTTTTTGTTGGCCACACTGACCTTAAACTGAACTCCTCTATTCTTAACATATATGTCATTGATTATAATTTTGAGGTTCAGTGTAAAATAACATTCAACTAAATAAGCAAAGAGTGAAAACCTACATTATGACGTCACACGCGCTCGGGTTTGTTCGGGAGTTGTCGACGTGCCGTCGGTACTGAATTTAGAAATTTTTATTTTGATATATCTTTTGAATTTCAGCGAAAAAACAAGTTTTGTTATATAACTTATATACGATCTTTCCATTAATCACAAAAAAAAAATTCAAAAACCCAATTGATCATATTACCACTAACAAATGAGAAATGATTTTAAATATTAGGAGATGTTATCCCATTTTAATGTCAATTTATTAACTTCCTTTTCCTTTTGGTACATACAACAAGGATATTAGAAAACGATTCGTCATCAACAATAGGTTAGATCCAAAAGCTTCCGCACCTTGTTTATATCCAACTTTTTCATGGATTGTTTGATATTAGGTCTTAGAATACGAAGTGACGAGACTATCCATCCTACGTCGTTATCAGTAAAAGGCAGAGATTGTCTCGCCTTCCGTCATATCGCTGAGATACTTTTATGGGGAGAGAGAACAGTTATTTAGGGAGTGACGTACTCATAAAAAATAAGAGTTGGGATAGTCGGCCCAAAAAATATAACTAGCATTTTCGACATGAATCTGAAATATAAATTGTTTTTAAAATCCAATTGTGCCTTAATTGGTAAGAAATACCTATTGTGATAGGTGCCATGTCATGCTTCAAGTTTTAATTGATTAAAAACGCTATTATTTGAACATATGTGTTGTTTCGATAAAGATTGGAGATGCTTTTCTTCCTTTCTGATAACATTTTTATAACTATATTGTGCTGCTTCGTGTTCATAGACGTAGTAACAAGTTTTACCATGAAATGCCTTTTTGGTGATTGATTTAGTTATTTGAGGTAGTAATATGTTGGTAGTAATATGTGTGCTTCTTTGAAAACCTCTAAGCTGGATTTATAAACTCTGTTGTCTCCGTTGTTCGTTGCTGTCAGATGGCTGGCAGTTCGTTATTAAAGTTGTTCCCGAGCTAAATAGATGGCGCTTGTCATACGACAGAAACATTTACATGACAGCTGTCATGTAGATTATTATTGCTCAGTATCAATATATGGAAAGTAAGATAGTAACAGCAAATAAGTGTACTTTAACACGATTGGAAGATATCAAGTCACGCTGCACTAACTTCATTTTTCATTGGTGGAACTGAGAATTGTGAACAGGGTGTCAATTTTTAAACTCACAAAGGGCTGTACCTACAGTGAAAGAGGTAGCAAAAAAACGTCTAAGGTAGAGAGAAGGAACTAAAATGACATGAGCGAGAACGCACCTCCACTTAAAAATTACCCACTCTTTTATAGTTTGTCAGGGTAATTAGTTTTTGTAGACAGTCCCAGACCAGTCTAGATCTGATCTGGGGACATGTTAAAGATTTCAGTGCTGCCTGACTAGAATATAAGGAACCTTTACATAGTTTAAATTTCTCAACTTTTAGTGGTACTGGTATCTATACCGCTTGGTCCTTGGTGGATATTGCCCATGCTTTATGTATTGCATACATTTCCCGCTTCTCACCTTATCCTTTTCCCTTCAATTTATTTTGATCTTCGCACATTTTTCCAGGGTCTCAACTTGTTCTTATGGGTCTTCTTTTGTTATTGCAACAATTTGTTCATGATGATGTCCAATTTAACATTCATGATACTGTATATAATTTGAATACAAGCCTACTAACTTGAAAGTAACTAAACATCGCCCATCTCTAAGTTTAAGGCGGGGGCGGTAGTGGTAATCGCTTATCGGATTAGCGTTATCTTAACGATATAGACGGTGTCAAGACGCGTGTCTATGCCGCCCCCTGTTTAAACGATGCTTCTAATGCTGATGGGTTTGTGTACGGGGTGATAGGTATAAATATAGAATTTGCAATAGATGAGTCATTTTCCATCAAATGATATCCGTCCAAGCGAATTTTTTATTAATTAAAATACGTCAATTGGAATATATTCTGTTACCATTACTCTACCAATCAAGAGGCCAGCCTCCCTCCTTAAAAGTAGGAACTGAATGACTTAAACATTACCAGGATTGCTCTTGCCTGGGGATATATACCCAGGTAATTGAATTGGTAAGAGTGGCTATTATATATTCAAAAAATCATTCCTATTGAAATCAATGGAGAAAATTATTGACAACGTAGGAGAGAGAGATACAGTTGGTTCGGTGAATCTTTTCCCATGCGTCATCATTCATATACAAACGCAATACATTAAATTACACGCAGGTCGTAGATTGATGTTTTAATTAGGATGTGGCTGAAATGACGGTTTGCGTTATTTATTATTAAAGCTAGATATTTGTAAATATTTCACAGCCACTTAGCGATATGCTACCTAAACCTTTAGTTTGAAAAAACTGTTAGTATTCCAGAGTTTTATAGGGTTATTCCGCAAATTTACTTGCATAAGAGTTAGAATTAATAACAATTTCCTCAGTAGAAACTTTGCAAATCAGAATTGCCTTTTTAGTGTTATGGCTGGCAACCATTACTATTGGGCCGTCCCACCCATACGTTTCAACAATGAAAAATAGAAATCTTTTGGGTTGTGAAAATAAATAATAAATATTTTAAATAAGACTCATAAATATATACAATAAATTTCATTCAATTTTTCTCATAGAATCAGAGCTATCACCAGTATTTATATCTATGGTAATTGGTTGAATGCTAATATCAATTATATTTTGCTCTCGGGCATACCACTTTTCTATAATTTCATAAGTATGCCTAACACATTTTTCCTAAATTTGTTGATCACATTGTTGCAGTGCCTCTTTCCACATATTTATAACAGAGCTATCTGAATACCCATCTTTACCAATATATTTATTGTAATATGACTTGCAATTTGCCCAAATTAATAGTCCCAGCACTTCATGAACATGTTCTCGTAGTAAATCATCAATTTTATACATGTTTCCTTTTCTATTCATTTTTGCAATTTGTAGCAACTACGGTTTTGTAAGTTTTGTATCAAACTTAATGTTGTTTGTTGTCAACCATGTAACAATCTCATTTTTTGTTGAATTAGTAGAAGGTTACTATTCTAAAAGAACACTATGATATGGAGCATTATCAATAACAATAAGAGATTGCTCTTCTAAGTTGGGAATTAATTGAGTACTTATCCATTTCATATAAATATTTCATTGTTCATTTCTCCATGGTAATCAGCTACTCTAGATTTTGAACAGAGTAATAAACTTGCTTCAGAGACAAATCCTTTGGTAGAACCAGCATGAACAATTATAAAACGTTTACCATCTGGTTTACGTACACTTTTAGTGCTGTTGTCTTGAAAAGAATATGTCCTCCATTTCTTTTTTATCACTCAAAATACTCCAACACATTTAGAACCAGCTCCTGTGTGTTTTTCCAGGCATACCTGTTCTTAAAAAAATCATTCATAAATAGTTCTGGTCTTTCAGAAAATTAGGTCAATATTTTCTACATTGGTGGAAGCAAAATATGTTTCATACAATTCAGTTTGATGGAATTCTATCCATAACCATGATGAAATGTCAATTTAAGGTTAGTTTTCATTGCGAAGTAAATAAATAATAAGTAGATAAATAATATTTACTTACCACAATAATTCGAACACTCGGGTGTAAGTAAGTCGTTATAACAACTGTTTTTTAATTAAATTCATATGCAAGGGGCAAAAAAATTAGTAAAAATGTGAAATAAAAACGTAAACAATGTCTTTGGTCTGTCAACGTACAAATTCGCGCTATCGCGTTAAACTTATCGCCGACATTCATCATATGGCTCTCTCTGTTTGTTATATTATGTTGTAATGGAACAAACGGTTTCATTTCGGGGGCTTAGATTCCGTGAGTAGGAAAGAGATGTACTACAAAAAGTAGTATGTGAATAATTTCATACATGG
This sequence comes from Galerucella calmariensis, assembly GCA_910591675.1. NCBI lineage: Eukaryota > Metazoa > Arthropoda > Insecta > Coleoptera > Chrysomelidae > Galerucella > Galerucella calmariensis. The sequence goes on from CAJUYG010000654.1 coordinate 19,813, forward strand.
GAAAAGATTCACCGAACGAACTGTAATAGAGGTAACCATCCTTACCTCGACGGATACTGCTCTATGCTATCTTATGGAGATCATCGATGATGTATTTGAGAAGAAAGAATTTCACGTTACGCTTTCCTTGACGAAGAATGGTTCTTTGAATATACACCACATGAAGTAGCTGAAGCCTTGAGCTTTGGAACAAGGAACTCTTTAGTATGCAGGTGGATAAAGGCACTGCTCAATAACAGGAAAGCTAGAGTACCTGAAGGAAGTAGTAGCATTTACCAAAAAAATGAAGGTTTTGGAAGAAGTACCCGGAACAAGGAAGTTAAGTTTCTAGGAATAACCCTAAACTTCTCTGGAAGCTGGATGTATGCCGGCGTAGTGGTAACACCTATATCCTACGGTCAATAGGAGACAGGACAAAACTAAGAAAAATACTGCTAGCCCCAGTTGAAATCCAGAGGTTAGGTTTCACTGAAGCTCTTGTGCTCTTGTACTCAGTTGCCATGGAAGTGATGGTACACCTCAAACCTCTTAACCTAGTGAAACAATCAGACTAGCCAAAGAAGAAGTAGGGAAAAAATCTTGGTACTCACAGTTTGTATGCCTATGAGATGGCGTGGCCAAATAATTATATTTTGAAGATCTGAAGGCAGGAACTTAATTAGCTTTAACAAAGTATGTTCTGATGAATCTACAATAATAAGTATATGCATGTGGTATATTGATGAATTAAAACTAGTTCTAGTTCTACTAGATTTGCAAATGGTCTGATCTTCACCTCTTTTCGGCGTTGCCTATTTCATCCAATACTACATTTAAGCTGATAATCTGACGAATATTTAAATTCATTAGTTGATATATCTTCAATATTTCAAGTTATTTTTGGTGTAGTGTAAATCTTTAAAATAATTTCCAGAACTTTTTGTTATAGATATAAGATCCCTCTTTTCCAATTACTGAGATCAGCGAATTGCACAATGACCCAATTACCCTACGCTACGACACCGATGCTCGATTTCACCAACCATTTCCTAAAGTTAGGCATATGTCACACATTTTCATTTGTAAAACACATGTTTTCATTAGGATTGGATAGAGAGAAAAAGACCACCCACCTAGATCAATTGTACGCGGAGGCTGCGCATATTAATTATGATATTTAGATTAGTCTTTTAGATTAAATATCATAATTATTATAATTACCGATGCCCAAATAGAAATTTACATAATATAAAAGGTCTTTCTATGTGCGATTCACAATACGTTTCTATGTTGTAGCTAAAAGTACACTTTTTTTTATAATATAGAGTAAAATAACAGATGAAGTAGTATGTGCAAGACTAAATGTTACAGCTTTATAAATAGATTTTCTGTATGTCCCTTGTGGTGTAGCGTTCCAGCTACCGATATCAAGAACAATTAAGATTTGTGTATTCTGGTCCTTATCTGACACTACACACTACAAAAAATTCGACTACTAGACAATCAATAATATTTTGAAGTTTAAGACTGCAAAACAGGTGTTGTCCGTGGTAAAAGGTGAAATGAAATATTTGTTGTATGACATTCTAACAATATTTTATAGTCTACTAGGAATGGAAAACGTTATTCATAATTTAAAAAAATTTATTTGTAATCTAACATTTTGGTAACCTCTGTGTCTCCTGATTTGATAGATATAGTTAGTGCGACCTTTGAACCCGCACGATAAGAGCGCTTTTGACTAGACCTTTCAAATATGCTGTTTTTCAAATAAATTGGGGGCTGATCCGCGGATGTAAGGGGTTGCGTTTGTGGGTATGAACGTTTTCATGACAAATCAGGAACAAATCCATAGAAATTAATAATATTTTGGACACATTTGGAATATCAAAATTAAAATAATAACTATTATAAGTATTGTGGGAAAATATGAAAACTAAATTGAGGTGGTAAATATTGTGGGGGAAAATACAAAATAAAAGGAAGACAGCAACAATAATAATAATTCTTTATATCAAAAAATTTTATTAAAAATATGTATTTAAATCATGTAATACCCTGTATATATATAATAAAAAATATTTTTAAAATGAGACCATTATCAAACTACATATTTTTTATTTGAAAGATTTTTTGATAACAACTGCCAATTAGTTGTAATAAATCCAAACGTATACGATGGACCATCCTGCAGTTCAATTCCAAGTACCTAACAGATAAAAGTTAAATTTGTTCCATTGCAAAGTAAACTTAATTTAAGTTTTAGTATCTAAATTTTACCGATTACGGATCTGTTACTGTACAATTAGGGATTTATAACCGTTTTTTACTAAATCCTTAAGGCAGGATACTGAGTAAACAAAATATTGTGAAAGGATCTTTCAAAGAAATGTAATCAGTTAAATCAGACACTCATATGGTACTTATAACTTTGTTTTTATAGAAATTAGTATATTAGGTATAATATAAATATATATTTTCACATATAATTATTTGTAACATGTGCATACCTACATTTATAATAAATTTCAAAATAAAAACAACAGATTTATTATAGTTTTTTTTAGTGGTGAAGGTATGAAATGTCGGCAAGATTTGAAACGATGCACTACAACTCGCTCAGCTTACTCCAAATGTCGTGTATACCATACGAGCCGTATAATTGGGAGACACGTAAAAAACTGCGGAAATTCGTCGAGACTATTATGAACGATGGCGACGAGAATGGCGTACCCTCAAACTGGAAGCATTTAATTCATTCCTGAAAACAATAACAAAGTAAGTATTGACTGAAAACTTTTATTTCCAAACGTAAATGAACAAATATCAGCCTATGGCTTATATAATTTTTAATTTTTACTGAAGGAAATGGTTATACTACAATTTGATTTGTTTTATTTTGTATATAGGTACACACACTCCTTTAGTTAGTAAGTACTCCTTGATTTTGGAAAACTGTTGTTGAGGTGGATGGGACAATATATTATGAATCTTCTTAAGCAGTGTCCCGTATATTCTTCATGATTTTTTAAGTTCACATATTCTGCAATCTTTTTTGTTATAAGTACTAATTATATAGTATGGTATAGGAATATATACCATCATGAAACGGCCATTATCTTCCACGGCTTCCAAAGTTGAACAGATTAGAGGTCGCATCACTTAGGCATGTCCTGAAAATACCAAATATTAAAATTATTTTAGTTAATAACCTCTTCACATCTGGTGCTTGAAGGATGATTTCTGCTATAGCACAGGAAAAGTTCATCTTCGGATCCCTAAATGTTAAGAAAGGGTTTTCAGTAAGGTATAATGAAAAGAAAATAGAACAATAGCTTTGTTTTGTTTTCGATTCACTACCCTGTATTATTCTCATATTAAATAATAAAAGACTTGTTTGAAGCTACTAGTGACATCTACTTGCTGGTAGTAAATATAATCTATACAGAATCTAAGTAGGTTATCTACTAATTTGTTAACTTGTCATATAAAAATGAAGAATTTTGTAAATAAAAAAATCTGCTGGTATTTTTGAATTCTGCTTCTGACACCTAAAAATTCGCCATGATCTGATACATATTACATTACAAGTTTATATTTTGGCATTTTGGCATTCCCTCCGCATGTGTAAAACTGTATAAACTATCATTCAGGATATAGCCCATAAAAGGAAGAAGAAGACTTTTGACATTGATGTTGACTTTTGACTTTAGCATTGATGTTTTTTTCTTGACTGTCAAAAATGACGCAATGAATAAGAAAATATGTGTTTATGTGCCAAAAATGTTTCTTAAAACCGGACGTAATAGAAATTTTTACTAAATATTGACAAAATATCAGTATGAGCGATAAAACAAGAACTCTCAGCAATGAGGCAATGGAGCAAATTATTGAAAATATGACATCAGAAAGACAAAATATTGATGGGCAATATGTTCCTTTAGGCTTCTCACCACCTTCTTCAACGTCAGAGCCCTTAAATTGGAATCAACAAAATAGCTATATTAATAGATTCCCTCCAGATATAGAACAGTACCCCCAACAGCGCTACAACTTCTTGCCCCAAACCCAACACATGTTTGAAGCTAATGGATACAAGAAAGGTACCAAAACATTCTGATACATATAAATCCTCAAACTTATTATGACTTCTTAATATTATATTTTTTGTGTCTATTTTTTGAAATCATGGTTATGGTTTGAAGTATTGAAAGTTCAATGGCTTAAAATGCAGTTGAAAAACTCCATTGTTAATGTGTATATAATAAAAGAGCAACAAGATGATTAAAATATGTATTCTATTAGCACATCAACAACAGTTGGCACAAATTTCTCTTTTGATTTTGGTGTGAGACTTACAAATTTGCATAGTTGTTGGCAATTATTAATTGTTCCGATAGTTTTGGTCCATAATTATTACAATTAAAATATTCACCATGGTAGTATCAAAGTTTATTAGAAATTCATCTAAGCTGTTTAACTGACATTTCCTTCCATACAGTCAATATTATTATAGATGATTGTACAATAAATAACCAAGCTGCATTCTTTCTAAATAATATCAAAGTGAAAAATAAAGTCTCACAAAATATTAGTAGGTACATTTAATGACGAACTGGCAAAACTGCCTTGGTATATATACCTAAGAAAATGTATCATAATTTTGCAGGGACTGACCTGACTGCATGAACCTTCTTAAAGAACCAATGATAATTCTTTACAGGAGCTGACCTAGCTAAATAATTTTGTACCATAATAAAAGCACTGTGACATTTGATAACCTCTTAGATAATTACTAATAATAATTTGAGTTATTAATATTATTTTCATTTTTTTAATTTTTCAATCAAATATAGTCATACAGAATTGTATTGATATGGACCAATTATGTCTATTTTGGATAATAGGTGTTAACAGCTATTTAGCTGGGTTTACTTACAACCACATTTTGAAAGTATGTGTATGAGTTGGGAGGGATGGCATCTACTATACTATTTTAGATTTAGAGGGAAATAGAAAACTAAATGCCTCTAATATCTTATTTCATAGAAAATCCCTCCTTAATGATTTTGTTCATTGTAATAATGATTTATAGCTAATCTAAAAAATGTCACCAATTGATTTTTAGAACAGTAACTTGGGGTATCATTGTAGTGAGTTTATTAATAACATCCTGTACATATTGTGATGTAAAAGAGTTTGTGTTTAAACTGAATAAATGATTACTAGGTATAACAAAATTTTGGGTTCAATATTGGGGAAATTCACAAGTCTCACTACAGACACTATTCAGTTAATGACATCTTAATCTTAAATAGGCATTTAGGATTTATAAAATAAGGTTATATCTATTTCAGATTTTGATGTGTACAAATCTATGCAAAATGGCAATGCAGACATGGGGCTGTTTGAGACTGAATATCCCTATATGCCTCAAATGATGAACAATATCCCAGAGCATCCTTTGCTTCATTCTCATCTTGATAACATGCAACATGTATCAAATCCATCTCAGTTGATAGATTTAGTGGGTAACTGGATGGCACCTAACAATAGTGGTACCTATTCTCCATTTGGCACATCTGAAAGTTACAAGCCAAATGTGTTTGATTTACCAACAGATCTCAATAATAGTACAAGTGTACATTTGAAGGATGAAACCAGGTATAAGACATCAGACCCAATGGATGACATACAATTTCAGGTATTTATTGATAAATATAAAATATGTAGCTTGAATACTTACCTATTATCTTTTTTAGTTTAGCAGAGATACAAGAAAACCAAGAATGGTTGCTGAAGTGAAACCAATGAGACCAAGCTACTCTGATGTTTTAACTAAACCAGTTCCACAGGCAGTTACTAAACTTTTAAAGAATGAAACAAAGGATAATAAACCTAAGAAAGACAGCAAAAAGAATAGCAAGAATGAAAAGAACCAGAAAGTAAATAGTGCTCTAGGAAGAAATAATATTATCAATAATGATATTAAGGTAAAATTATTTGCCAGATATAGTATTATAACAAATGCCTGTAAATATGTTTTCTTTATGTGCTTATATACAAAATATTGCATAGAAAATACAAAGATAAATAGGTGGATCTGTGGTTAAAGGGAAATGAGAGATAAAACAAAATGATTATACCTATTAAGTATGTTGATAAGGGACTTGTAATGTTGAATAAATCAAAAAGTTTTGATGATAGATGTATACAAAGTTCTATATTTGAAATTTCGAAAATGTGATAATATACTGGGTGCTCAATTTAAAACAATCAAATATTTATTTCTTATTATTTGACATCTTTGGAATTGCTTTTTTATAATGTATCAATAATATATAGATAAAACCTCGGATAAAACCCCAAAACTTGTATTAAAAAGTTTTATTTTATTTCCAATAATAACAGAGATATGGGGGACAATATATAGTGAATAACCCCCTATCTATAATATATAATTAGATTTTCCATTTTTTTAGGGCAATGTAGACCTAAAAGACATTTCTGGTGATAAGAACTTGACGCAAACTAAAAATGATAAAAAGACCTGTAAAGGAGGTAATTTTAATAGAAAGTGGGCATCACTTGACAACATTTCCGATCCTCAAATAAAAGTTGAAGAAAATAAGAAAAAGAAAAATGATGATGGCAAAAACTCCAACCAAAAATGTTCCAAAAAATATAACAAGTCATTGAATTATGTTAATGTGGAATCCAACAATTCAAAATCTGAGAGCTTGAATTTGACAAAAAATGGAATAAAAAAGATTTGTAAGCCTACAGTTAGACCAAAACAAAGTGATTCCTTTGGAAGCAATGATAGGCCCCCTGGAAAAAGGATTCAAAGATCTAGGAAGAAAGAAAACCATATTATGTTTGGTAAGTAATTATATAAATTTAATACCCAATTTTAAATTCTTATTTAATCACATCACACTTTAAACCAAAAAAAAAAAAATTAATACAGGGTGTTTCATTGGCAAAGGGCCTAACTTTAACTGTAGATGGGAATCAATTTGGTGCTTCCAAAAACCTATATTTAATGTGTCTTCTGCACTTCATAACCGAGATAAGAGGTGTTTTATAAATTTACCTCTTTCGAACCTCATAACTTCTGAGAGTTACCCAGTATATTATTTTGAAATTTGGTACACGTAATAATCATTACCTATAAACTCCATAAAAGCATCTCCAAAAAGATAATGCAGGTCCGACTTAACAAAAAATTTCAAAACTCGTCTTTCCTAAAAACTATAAATAGATGTTTTTTAAATTACTCTTTATAATTGGAAAGAGTATGAAAAATCGAATCCACTATTTCCTTTTTATTTTTCCGCAGACAATTTCACTACCAAACATTTACCATCAAAGTAATAATTTATGCACGTTTTGGGGGTTAAAAATGGTATCGGAGTCGTTTTTTTTATCTTTTAGCTTGAAATGAAATCTATTTATTTCATCTAGAGAAGCATCCTAAAAATTCAATTGAGTTTGTATGTTTACGAGTACAGACTACTAAAAAATGTGATTACAGGGCCGTACTTAGAAATACTCATTCAAT
>CAJUYG010000654.1:50548-84410 GCA_910591675.1 Galerucella calmariensis
CACACCATATTTTATGAGTTATGCTTACTGTACAGAACTGACAAATAATCAAATTGTTTATTATTTTTAAATATGAATTCTTATACACTTTTTCATACAATTATTCTAATGCTCCATCTAGAAAACATAAATTGGGATTATTTTCTACAACATTGTCAACATCTCTTTTTAATAAAGTTTTTCGTTTTCCAGATAGTTGTTTTACTGCTTCTTTTGCCATAAATTCGATAAATATTTCCTGAAATTGAAATCAAAAATATAATAATGTAAAATAAGGGAAGCATTTATACACTGTTGATTTCATTTATGTTTGATGTAATCAAAAGCATGTGGGCAGCTGAATTAAACTACATGATGTGGTGGAATAACACCAAATTAACTAGTGTATGTAATATTTAAATGGGTTTCGGTTTAACCCATTTCCATTTAAGAACTTAAGTCTTTAAAATATTGATTCTTTTGATGGTCATACTTGTAACTTTGTAACTTACAGCGAAGAAGTTTTAGTAATTGTATGATTTTAAAATAATATTAACTTACTGTTGCTTTTGTTAACAAAAATATTGAATCTTGAGAAATGAGGGAACAGTCTGGATTGAGCTTCATTATATTTTTAATCCTTGCTAATGGTAAACGTAGGACTCTCGTCCGTTGATTGGTATTATCTTTAGGAATTGTAGCAGAATCATTGAGTGTAGTATCAGATTCGTCGAATTGATTTTCTGTAACTTCAACATCTAAATCCGCAGATTCTGCATGTTCAGAATCCTGCATATCCATTATTTTAAATTATTATTCAATTGTAAAGTCGTAATATGGTTGATTTTCCGTTTTCGTATTTCAACCGCTACAAGTGCAAATAAACGTTGAATTTTTTTGATTTGACGCACAGAAATTTGACGGCAGACATGACCATGACATGACACCATCTTCTTTTTCTTCGTTAGGGTTCATGGCATAGAGAAATATAGAGAAATATAATGTCTATGGTTTATGGCCTCCTCTTAAAAATATGAAGAATATTTTAGTTTTATTTCCCAAAAAATGTAACAAATTTGTTAATTACTAATTATTCCAATTCCATCCCTCCATCGCATTAAATACAAAAAATTGCTTACATAAAAAAAGGCCAAGACTTACAGGCTGGCTGACAGCCTAGGAGAAGTGGGTAACCTAAAAACCGAAGATTATTTATCCAAACTCCTAACCCTACTTTTTATTGTTGACATTTCACTGAAGTGTGATGCTTAATATTAGTTTTTGATTTTACTATATACTACCAAAAAACTACCAATTTTAAATATGGCGAAACATCATCCAGATTTAATATTCTGTAGGAAACAACCTGGCGTAGCTATAGGTAGACTCTGTGAAAAAGATGATGGAAAATGCGTTATTTGTGATTCATATGTAAGACCATGTACTTTGGTAAGAATTTGCGACGAATGTAACTATGGATCCTACCAAGGAAGGTGTGTTATTTGTGGTGGTCCAGGAGTATCTGACGCCTATTATTGCAGAGAATGCACAATGCAAGAAAAAGATAGAGATGGATGTCCAAAAATTGTGAATTTGGGCAGTTCTAAAACTGATCTTTTCTACGAGAGGAAGAAGTATGGATTCAAGAAACGTTAGGTTTAATTTTCTATTTTTTTTTTCACGGAATCGCTGTATGTATGATTACTTTTTTTAATTGGAAATACATATTATATTTACCAACTTTTTTCATTAAGTACTTAATTACACTTGAAAATATGTTATCAAAAGCTTATAACGTATTATTTATTTATTAATTTGAGAAAGATCAAATATTTAACATGATTTTAAACAGCTAATATACATCTGACTAGAGATGATACTTATATTCGAAACTATGCAAAAATAAATTGGCAGTCAATTGATAAAATCTTCAAGGGTTACATTCCAAAGTAATCTATCTATGCAATTAGAAAGTTATCAAAATGAAGTTAAAACTATTGTTGTTAATTTTACTAATAATCATGTAAAACTCACATTCAATAAAATCAATAAATTATTTCATATCAAATGGGACAAGAAGGAAAAATGTTTTATTCAGGTAACTCTCAAAATGTTCATGCTTATTTACAAATAATAGGGTTACATTGAGTAAGTAATTATCCCTTAAATAATGACTATTTCTCCCTTAAATATAAAATAAATGTCCCTTTAAGGGAAAGAAGAACTGTTAGCAAGACACATAACATAACCAAACTTTTTGATTATTATGTTTTGACAGTATAATTTACAACTAAAATCATTAGTTTAGTCTAAAGATATGTAAAAGAATATATAAATTATCAATTAATTAACAAAAATCCTTCATCATTGTATATATTGTAGTATGGCAAAGCATCACCCAGACCTAATTTTCTGTAGAAAACAACCAGGTGTAGCAATAGGTAGATTATGTGAAAAATGTGATGGCAAATGTGTTATTTGTGATTCATATGTAAGACCTTGTACTTTGGTTAGAATTTGTGATGAATGCAACTATGGATCTTATCAAGGCCGGTGTGTTATTTGTGGAGGTCCTGGAGTTTCCGATGCATACTACTGTAAAGAATGCACAATCCAAGAAAAAGATAGAGATGGTTGTCCAAAGATTGTTAATTTAGGTAGTTCAAAGACTGATTTATTCTATGAAAGAAAGAAGTATGGCTTCAAGAGACGTTAACTATTATATATAGTATAGTATATACTATAGTATTTTCATAATATCCAACATTTTAATGTAGTTGTTTCCAGTTTTAAACATTTGATTCTATATTATTTATTTTCGTTGTTTTCATTCAATTCATATGACTTTGTACATAAGTCGAGTGATTTTGTTAATTAGACAAATAATAAAAATTCAATAAAAATGTCCCTTGCTAAACGACCTCTCAGTTGTCTTGTTCAAAATGGATCGAACTTATTTTTTTCAATTTATTGATATGTGGTAGAGTTTGAATACCTGAACAATAGTGTCTATGAGCACATTTTAGTCCTGACTAGTTTTTGAGATACCGAACGCTGCAGCTGGAAGGTAACAATTATTTGAAATGAAATTTTTACCATGGTTTATTTATGATAAATTAACTCCAATGTTAAAATGTCATATACCTGGAAATGTTATTGTCACTTTCGACATCGATAAAAAAGGTGCATCCTTTTTTATCGCGATAAAAACTCTTCCTCAATATCTAGTAAGCGGACGTCACTTTTACACAATGACAATGAGTCGCAAGTTTGGTTACTTATAATTTCAATATTCTGTCGTTAATTTATCTTGCCAAAAAACACTCGAGCTTTTCTTTTATCAGATAAATTTCCCTTTAACTCAAAGTTTTGCCAATCACTAATTTTACGAGAAAAACTGACATGATAAAATCGCGACACCGAAGGTGGAGCGATTTTATCTAATGTTTCGTTGCAAAGAGAAATTTATCCGATAAAAAAAAACTATTGTGTTTTTACTGTTGATAAAAATATGATAACCCCGCAAAGCAAAATATTGTGACGTTGCCAAGCTGTAGTTTTTTTCTTTATTGTAAAAAAAATTGAAATGTCAATCTAGCATTTTTCCTTTTTATTGGCCAATGACTCGTAATGCATGAATCAGAGATGTTTATTTACAAATAAAATCTTGTATTATAGTGTCAGATTTATTTAATATAATTGACATTTATGTTAAAAGTGTGGATAAGGTACAAGAAACAGTATCAAATCATTTTATATGCAAATATATCATGTTTTCATCTACCTAACCTTACCCAACAATTTTATGTTTGAAAATATAACATTATTAATAAACAGGAATATAAATAGTTTCACAGCATTGAGCGGGTCTACACTGTGGCATTTTCATTCTAAATAACTTAACAAAGATGTTACCATCTCTTGACATTCACTGTTTAACTGCTTGGGCATTTTAATGCTTTTAATTACTTTTAAATTTCAACACTGCAGATTTGTCTGAGTTATTTGGTATGAAAATGACTGTTTTTTAATCCTTAGGAACCAATTTATTCAAAAGCACCAAAAACTAAAGAGATAATCAAATAACGATAAATGTAAAACAAAACAGGAATTTTACAAATTGATTTGACAACGTTTTGAAGTTCTACCAACCTGTAGACTGTAAATTGCCCCATCCATTGAGTATAAATTGTATATTGTAAATTGATATTTATTCTGATAAGCAGGAAAGTAACTATGAATTACCGAATTATGTATTTTTATCGTAAATAAACAAAAGCAGTTATTGTGTTGGAAAAGTAATAATCTGTTCATGTCAAAATTGCTTTTTTGGGGATTTTTTTATATTTCAAGCTCTATGGATACTTCACTTCATTCATACAAAATATGTATGAGTCAATGTTCTCATATAAATAAGGCAAGGGATAAAGAAGAGTGGATGGGAAATACTATGAGGATAACTAGTTTTTGTAAATCACACCATATCTGTAATTTTTTGTTATCAGTTTTAGTGTATTACTTACCTTTTTGTATATCTCTTGGCTGATGAAAGTACAATCTCGCATGTCACTGTTTCAGAATAGATCCTCTGGTAGCTAACCAAAAGAAGAAGTCGGTTTGAAACATTCAAATTGATTTACCTTTAGTGTAAGTCAATTTACCCTAAAATTCAAAGAACGAGATTGAAATGGGAATGCTCATCAGAGCTGACATGTTATTTCTTGTTTTCATTTTCACTTGAAATTTATTTTACAGTAGTTTTTCCATAACATCAAATAAGTTTCATTGTTGATTATTGAAATTAGATTGGATTTTTCACAAGTTGCAGACACACATATCAATGTTGAGTTAAAAAAAAGGTTTTAATTAAAAATACTTATTAAAAAAAATGGAATTTTTTTATTGAAATATAATTGATGATAAAAATTAAAACAAAAGTACAAAAAGATAATATAATAGTCTTATCATAAAACAAATTTTAAGCACAGCTTTCATACCATATAAGAAAAAATAATGGCAAACTTTCCCTTGATTCAAAAATTATAATCTTTGAAAACAACGACCTATCATTTTGACAACTAAGGTCGAGACAGAAACCACCCAAAGTGGAAAAATAGCGAAGTTTTGTAATAGTTCAAAAATCACAATCGTACTGAGCGCAACAAAAATATACCTATTCATATTTATAAAACTTTAAATAAACACTATGTGCAATTAAATGTTATCAAAGTCGTCTAAGCGCTTTCGCCGGTCAAGGCATCACAGAGGGTCTAAAATTTTTTCACGGATGGCCCAGTCAACACTAGGACTGTGGTAACACAAAAACACATTTTTCAGTAATTATTTGTCAGAAATATAACTTAATATTCCATTTAATCAAATCAAGAATAAGTGCTTCAATTTTTGAAAATAAAATGTTACCTACCATTTTGTAATTCCTTGACATTTCACTTGAGCTCTGTCTACAATTCACTAAAGCCTATTTGCAAGAAAAAACCTACAAATCGAATCAATAGTTTTGTTTTCTCGACTGTAAAATTAAAACATATTTCTATTCTTTTGAAGTTTTTAAATTTCACTTAATATATACAATGTGAAACTTTTGAAATAAAAAAATAAACTATCAAACAAAAACGTGTCCAGACATTTGAAACAAATTCAAAAGTGAATGAAGTAAATAATTCTAAAAAACTTTTCAAAATAAATTAAACTTTTTCTTTTTTTTCTTCTCTAAAGTTCTGATACTATCTTCACTGGTATCTACATCTTTATCAGCATCTAAATTACTTTTTTTGTTGTGCTTGTTTTCTTTTTTGTGTTTCTTCTTGTCTTTATCTTTCTCTTTTTTACTTTTTTCTAATTGGGATTTATCGCTTTCTCTATTCAAAGCAAATAAATTAATGTGGCTACTTATACTATCATCTTCTTTGGCCTCACGAACTCGATCCATTTCAAGGCACTCTATTATTTGGTTTCTTCGTTCTACAATGTTAACTAATCTAAAAAAAACAACTGTATTACACAAATTGTAAAAAAGTAGAGTGGAGACACAAATAAGGTGCTTCTCAGAAGGTATTCACCATATATTTGAATACATACATTTAGAAGTTGTTTTCAATTTGAAGGTTCTAGTAAAATCAAAGAAAGGAGATCAAGAAAATTACAAAAAATATCACAGAACAAGCAGAAATTATAGTGCTGAAAATCAATAAAGAAAAAACAAAATATAATATGATCCTATGTGGAGAAAATCTGGTAGTAAAAAGAGTACACTTTCCATAGAGTAGACGATTTCTTTATCTAGGAGTACTAATAACTAGCAGTGCCCAAAAAGAGCAGGAAATAATGTCAAGAATTACGAAAAACAACAGAAAATATGAAATGCTTCATCAAATCAAAATACAATTCAAGAAAAATGAAGATAGGAATCTATAAAACCATTGTAAAAGCCACTGTAGGTATCATGGACCCTAACAAACCAACAGGTAGAGATGTTGGAGCGATATGGAAACGTTGGGCGAAAACCTGAAGGATGGAGAAGGAGAAAAAAATGAAGAAGTAAACGAAGCTAAAGAAAAGTACAAAAAATATCACAGAAAGCAGAATTTCTAGTGCTGAAAATCAATAAAGAAAAAACAAAATATGTGATCCTAGGTGGAGGTATCGAAGAAAATCTGGTAGTAAAAACGAGTACACTTTCCATAGAGTAGACGATTTGTTTATCTAGGAGTACTAATAACTAGCAGTGCCCAAAAAGAGCAGGAAATAAAGTCAACAATTACGAATTACTTTAGGTAAGAAAGTGAAACATGGACCCTAACAAAACAGCAGGAAGAGATGTTGGTGCGATGGAAACGTTGGGCAAAAACCTGAAGGATGGAGAAGGAGAAAAAATGAAGAAGTAAACATGTACATATAACCAAAAATAACATCAAGAATAAAAACACAGACACGTAAAAAAATCAGGAAAGGGAATAAAGATAAAAATGACATTGAATGGACCATTCCAGAACATCTGACTTTGATAGGTTGGCCATATTTGCATCCCACACTCAACAACACTACAAAATGATGACATTTTAGATAATTACAAGAACTTTTTACTAATTAAATTGAATGAAAACTAAAGAGAATATGACATGAGTAATATGGTCGATCTCTCTGTGATGTCATTCTGGAATGATCTACTCTACAGGATTCTAATTGGGAAAAGAAGAAGAAGACGACCGAGAAAAAGATGGTTTGAAATTGTGGTGTCTGAAAATACGAAATTTGAAAAAGAAAGCTAATAATGGAGGCTACAAGGCTGGTAGAGCATACAATTATTATCTTAAGGTATTAGGTACTTACTTTTTAATAAGTTCCTCTTCATGGGCTTTATCAAGATCAGTTTTATTGGTTTCTGGTTGCATCATAAGGCATCTAATCTGATATTCCACATCTGCGTGTTCTTTCTCTAATCGTTGTTGTCTTCTCCTACGAATGAGTATTTAATTAACTATTTTTTTTAAATTTACAAAAAATTATCAATACTCACAAATACATCAATTCCGATTGCTTTCTGAAGAGCTCATTTTTCTCGTTGACCAGCTCGAATAGTTGAAGAATCAAGTCCTCCGCTTCAATGGAAATGTCATCATCTATAATAATAAATATAAATAAAATTAGTTTGGGTATATTTTCGTAGTATAGTATTGTTTAACAAGGAATGGATGAGAAAGATAACAGTTTTAATACTATATCCCCTTTATCTTCTAACGCTTACAAACGTACCCTGGCCGTGGCTATTTAAACTAACCAAAGTGGACTTAACAACATAAAAAATCGTAGAACACATACATTGATGTGGCTACAAGCGAGGGGTAAACCACTGATAAAAAATCTGTACACTTTTTTCTGTATTTTTCAGGTATTGTCCAAGTATTTTTTTAAGAAAACCGAAAAATATGCGATTAAGAAATGTTTTAACAGAAATTTTTAATTTTTTCCATGTGTTTTTATGAGTATTTTCTAATGATATTAGTATTTTTTGAGTATTTTCTGTACTTTCAATGTATTTTCTCTAATTTGTACACTATTTTCCTCAGTGGTTTACCCCCCGGCTACAAGTTTACTTGTAGCCAAAAATAATATTAAATTTCATATTTACTTGAGTTGTTTTCATTTCCGGTTCCTTCACATTTGTCTCTGATGATCAATTCCAATTGCACACCTTGCTTTTCCAGACCTTGTAGTTGAACTTTGATTAATTCCAGCTCTTTCTTTATCTCAACTGTAGGAAGACATTGGATGGTTCTTTTCTGGAGAACCGGTTTGTTAGGCGCTTGTCCTTTTTTCCTCTTCCATTTTCCGTAGGTGCTTTTGTTGTAGGCAGTCAGACTATTGGGATCTTCAATGAGAGAAATATCTAAAATAAAAAATAGGTTCAAATTTATTTAAACTTGTTAAATATAAGTCGAAGAAAATGTTGCCAATTTTACTATACTTTTTGATGCTTTGATATCCAATAAAACTTACCTTGTGTATTTTGACTTTGCATATTTCTGTTAACTTCTTCCTTAGCAAACTTTTCTTGTTCAATTTTGAAATCTTTCTTAAATACATTTTCAGAAGATTCAATTAATTCTTCTTGTTCCTGTTTATAATTTGGCGTGGAAGTGGATTTTGGTGGTGATGGCGCTCTTTTATTTTTTCTGTGCTTTGGAGTGGTTCTAGGAGAATGTTGCTGAAAATGTATTAGTATTACATCTTTTTATTTTTATCCCCCTTGTTTTCTTTAATCATTGAAAAACGTATAAACTCGCTAGACGCTAGACGCTAGACTTCCTCTTTTTATGGAAAATTAAATTCTGAATCGAATGGCGTAGACTAGAACCTTGCAAACCTTAAGGTTCCCGAGATATTAGCCAATATGTGAAGAAATGTCAAAAAGTCAGACTCCAGGTTTTCATAAAACTGGCCATAAAATGAGACGGGTTTTGAAAAACTTGAATTTTATTTCATTTTATGGGGTTCCAGAACAAGCAAAACTTTTTATCAAGAATAACATTTTTCACTAGATTAATATTTAAAAATTTTTCACCTATATGATACTCCATCCGTGGATACGCTGTAGAATATGATGATTTGGGCCTTATAATAAATATTCCAGGGTGGTCAGTCTGTAATTTATATTCTCAACGAAAGCGAATTGGATATTGTTATATTACTCATTGTCAAAATAATATAAAAATTAAGCTCAAAATGAAAATTTTAAATAGTACAAATAAAAAAAAATAAGAAAAGTAATGGAAAATGAATAGTAGAAATCTAAGCAAAATGAAGTAATAAAAATTTAAGAACTTTTAATTACGTGGCCGATATCCAACACTATCGGTCCGAACAATGGAAGATTGAATCTATTTCGTTTCACGCAACTCGTAATACACCAATTTCATGGTGAGATTGTCACACTTCCTTAAGAATACAGGACCTGATGACAAATCTAATAGACCATCCCAGAAAAGACGACACTGACAGGTCGGCCGTATTGTTCTGGGTCCTTATGTCATATTCTATTTAGTTTTCATTGTTTACTGGTAAACAACGGATGATAGTTGTTAGAAAGAGTATGACTAACATGTGTTATTTGTAAAGGTTTTATTATCTAAATAAAATATATATTACATTGACATTGTTTTGCAAAGTCTGACTTACACTACATGCAAAAACACACAAACTTCAATTCGGAGGACCCAGCCCAATATGGCAGGTCTGTTAAAGTCAGCAGTTCTGGAATGGTCTATTGGAAGAAAAGTTAATATGTTGCTAGTCCAATTCCATTCAATCTATCAGTAAAGATGAATAAATATCGAGTAGAAAAAAAGTTTCTCATCTTAGGGGTAGTCCATTAATTATGTGAGGGATTTTTGAGGATATTTTGACCACCCTTCGTGAGATAAGGTAAGATTTTCCCACGCCACCGATCCTAATCTTAAAGAATTTTTTAATATTTGTGTTTTGGGTGCAAATTCGTTGGATTTATTAAAAAAAAACCAATTTGCTAAATTATGTTTATTTGAGGCTAGTATAAGGGGGAAGATTATCTTAATCTTGGTCAGATTTTATTCAAGACACATTTTTTATTTTAATTTAACTGAACTTTTTAAATATAATTCTGATAGAAAACAATTGAGTGATATTTGCCAAGACCCCGCCACTCCCCCAAATGAGATTTGGTGATATTCGGCTAGACCCCCTCCTAAAAACGTAATTAGTGAACTCCCCCTTAACTAGAAAATTTTAAACCAAAAATAACTTCACTGTTAGTGCCCACCTTTTCCAATGTCTGCAATAGAAATAAATGATACGTAACTTTACGAGATAGAAACATGAATCTCTTTTGTTCCTTATTTTATTTGATATCGATTATAATCGTCCAGATGCGAAAATGACCGAATTTCACGTAATACCGAAAAGCTTTTCCGAGTGCCACACCAGTTTCCCCAAATTACTATTAGATATATACAGAGTGGCCCACAGAAAGCAGTCCTCCCCGATATTTGGGAATATTCCTTAGATTTATAAAGCCAAATATCGGGATGAGCTGTTTTCTGTGGCTCACTCTGTATTTATACTTACTGCACTTTGACTAGAATTCGAAGTTAATGAATTGGCATTTGAATGATCCAGAAATGAAGGAATTGGAGGTTTTGGAGCTGGTCTTTTTTTTCTGTTACTGCCATAGTGACTTCCACTTGAAATAGACGAGTTCGAGCCGAAGTGGTAGTTGGCATATAATAGTCCTAAAGATTCCTTTGGTTTGACTTCGCCACTGGAATTACTAGTAACACGATATTTTAACATTGTTTGATCGTTTTTTCAGGTCGGTATAAAGAAAATATTTAAAATTCACATTTGGAGTCTTTTTCACATGTTTTTATTGAAAATATGCGGAATTAATAAATATTAAAATTGCTTATTCTGTGAGGAAAATATGTAGGTATGATTATATTATACGTGATAGTCCAAAAATGATTCGTGACCCTTGCAAAACCAATACAGGATGAGCCATTCTAACAATATTAAAATGTTATCATAAACATTATTTTGTTTTATATTTCTGTGTCGAGCAGGTTGCTTCATTCCGTAGCCGGACTAGTTTAGGGTCTTATCTATTGTCAGGAGATTAAAAATGAAGTTAATACGGTAGTCAGTGACATGGGCTGAGAATGGAATAATTGTTTCGAAAGTTTTAAATAAATCTGAATTGTATAAACCATGTCGATCATGTAGTTGTATTTTTGTAGTAACAATCGATATTTGAATTGAAAATCAAACTAAATATCGATACCATAAGTGTCAACTGTCAACAAAGTCAAAGCTACTAGAAATTCAACTGTTGGTAAAAAATTAAGATTGGACCAAAAATAAAACTACCATTTAGGTACCCTAAATATTTTGAAATTTAAGGTACGTATTTCGTAACTAGAGTAACTAAATGTTATTACATCAACTCTAATCATGTTTTTTTTGTGTGCCTAGAAAAAGTTTAGTAAGCACCCAGTGTCAAAAACATCTTTAGTCACTAGTTTCACAAGAAAAACTCGTAACTAAAGTTACGTTTTTGACACTTGGTACTTAATATACTATTATAATTACAAATATGAGAGACACCAAGATGGTGAAGACCATTATTATTGACCCAGAACCCGAGGTTTATGAATGTCTTCAACACCATGGTGTATATACAATTTTTTCCACTATATGGTCAAATTTAAGAAAAAAATTAAAAATAATTCACAAACGCACCACGAGAATAGTTTACTCCGTCGTCAGACACTGTCAGTTTTCGCTCTTCACCAAACCCATAGATTATGAACGTACTCGTTATGACATCAGTCATTTTTGGTTGAGCGCGAATTACTAATGGCATTTTTATTCAAATAATTTTATCTTGATAGATAATTTCAAGCAGCAAATATGTTAAAGCTAATCTCCTGGATATACAAAATTATGTTTCACAAGTTTTTGTTGAACTACTATCCCTGAATTCTCAAAATATTTGAATTTGTCCATTATTGACCTAGGTTAATAATAGAAAATTATTAACCACTAATAGAGAAATTCAACTTCCCAGTTGGCTAGAAGAAGCAATAATAATTGTCAACTTCACAGCTAGCAGTGGAAAATAGTATATTATTAAACGAGCAATTTATGATAGGCATTATTCACGTTGGGTGACGTTTGCGTCCCGAGCCGCAGGCGAGGGGCCAAGTCACCCGAGTAAATATTGGCCATACATTGCGAGTAGAATACTATACTTTGTCCACGACCCTTGATTTTTTTATTAAATAAACGAATTTATACCTTTACTACAACTCCAGTTCACAAAGTTATAATATGTAGACATATTATCTTTCGATTTTTCTGGCAGCAGTCCTATAGTCGTTAATTTCGCCGGTTCTTTTATTTCAGTTGGTATAGAAGAACGTTAATTTCCACTATCCGAATTCAATGAATTCATCGTTGCAGTCATATAACAAGTTCGTAACAATTTGGTATTGCTAACGTCAATATTAAATAATTTGACATATATAGAGATGGGCGATACTGTGTAAAGTATCAATACTACGTACCGTTATAAATATAATGTTTTGAAATACTTAATATTAGAAAATATCGTAAGGAAAAGTATCAATACTAAAAATTTCGATATTTTATCGATACGAACAAATTTCCTGAACAAAATAAACAGATTTAATAGTTTATTTCATATTGTACCCCCATCTCTAGTCACCTATGTAACGAAATGTTTTGAGTGTTGAATTGTCATGGCGTGAATTATGAACCATAATTCACTCTAGTAGATATATGGGTACCATATACCTTTTGTTAGGAGGTAAAATATCGACTTATTATTAGGTGGTCGTGGACAAACATGTATAAATTACATTTTTCAACTTACCACGTATAATATAATAAGATTTTTTTGTATAATTGTTCTGTATAACCAGTTTCTAAGCCATTTGATAATAATAACTTGAAAAAATCGACAATAATAAAAAATAAGTAATAGTAGCACACAAAAAAGTAACAACCGTTACAAAAACACTCCGTATATCAAACTGTAACTTCATCCGCGGACATTGCCGGTACTTAACTGACCGTTAAATGGATGAAGCATTTAAAGCAATAAGTGATTCATTAGTTAACAACATTATACAATGAAAGCGACGTGTTCTTAGCCTTTAATTCTCGTTTTTTACACCAGTAACAAATGTACTCAGTAGTAGACTAGCAAATCTACTTTAGATGGTTAAATATAAGCCGGTGTATTATAAAACAGGGCTGGTCCAAGCACAATACAGAAAGTTGTGGTTAAAAAAACGGAAGTGATAAAAATTATAAGACAATATGCAATTACTAAATCTATGTACCAATAGAAAAAAAATAAACAACATACTATAGTAGACTCCATTTCACATAAGAAGAAGCCACGTGAAGTTTGCCAACTGACTTGCGCAGCGACCAAAATCGATCTTGTCTATCTTTGTCGCCGCATAACGACCTTTTCATGCCATTAGCTTTACAAACTAACAACGCCAATCGATAATTGAAAGTATGAATATTTTAGCAGTGTCTATTGTATGTGAAAATACACATAGATTCACAAGTTTTGCATCACCCTAAATCTTCGAAAAAAAGAATGTGTTCATTATAAATGGATCAGAGATTAATCAAATAATTAGTTTCAATAAAAAAAACGTGTATATTTGTCAAAATTTTTTATTATCCAATAATAAACTTGCTTTAAACATAAAAAGTATTCTTAGAAATTAAATAAATTAAATACAAATTGATTCTTTTTAAAGAAAAGGTTAAGTGAGAACCTGCATGAGAACTTTTAATAAAGAGTATTTCCACCTCTAGAATGTATGCAAGCTTGAAGTCGCCTGCCCATGCTGTTTACCAAATTATTGATATTCTGTTAAGCAATATTTCGCCATTCTTCTTGGGTCGCATGAACAAGCTCTTGTACACTCCTGGGTGGATCTCTGCGTGCTGCCACTGCCCTGACAAGCATGTTCTATGGGATTCATGTCAGGACATAGGGCAGGCCAGTTCAAAGGATTTATCCCTTCAGTTTCAAGATACTCATTTACAGCTCTGGTCCAATGAGGTCGGGCGTTATTGTCCATAAAAACGGAGGAATTGCCAACAGCTGCGCGCCATAGTCTCACGTGAGGATGTAGAATCTCTCTGAGATACCTATCATCAGTCATCGTTCCCTCCACATGAATTAATTCTGTGCGATCATTTAACATGATACCAGCCCAAAACATAGCACTTCCTCCTCTGAAGGGCGGCATGGGGCGAGCATGAGCAAGCAGAGCAACTCTCGTCGTTGGATCCCGCCACACACGTATTCAATGGCTATCTTGTACCAAACAAATCCTTGAATATCAAATAATGTAGCACATGATTGTACATTAGCACATACCAAAGCAGGAACACAGCAAACTCTAAGTCAAAGTCACTTATATGAAATATTAAACCTCATCATGATCCAAATAAGAGAAGTGAGGGAATTACTCACCGCTAACGGTACCCGAGTATCCCACAGAGTTATATGTACGACATCCTTTAAAAGGGGGATTGCGGATCATATTCACATTTTTTTATTTATAAAGTTTTCAAAGCCGATCCTGTACAAGCTTATTGTTTTGTTATTTGCTGGAACTGTTATTTACTTTTTATCTATATGGGTAAATTATTGTGCACCTACTTGTTTTTTATGATATATCATTAAAATAGCCCGAGTCGGTGAAAATCTATAATAATAAGGGACTTTCTCACTAATACCTGTAATACAAGGATACGTACCCCGTGGAGAATTGCAATATCGATAAAATCAAGTTACGGATTCGCTTATCGATTTCTGTTTTTATTTGATAAATAAATTTATACAGGATGTCTCACAGACAGTTTTTCACAGGAACAAGGGATAATTAAATATAGTTTGTCTCAAAGTATATCTTCTTAGCTTTTGCCGGCAATAATAAAATGAATGGGCCAATAAGGAATAATGAAATATAGTTTGTCTCAAAGTATATCGTCTTAGCTTTTGCCGGCAATCATAAAATTAATGGGCCAATTGCATTCAATCATATGGCCAATAGCTGCTGTAGAAGAGATTGCCAGTGGCGGACTATTTAAAATTATTTTTAAAAGAATCAAATTCACAAATATCTTATCTTTTTGTATTTTTATCATAACTATATCATTTGTTTTTAATTCAATATGCGAAGACTACTTTTTTTCATTTTCCTCCTAAATGAGATATTATTAAATACATTCAAGTTTTATTGGTGTCATCTTCTTCTAGCTTCCTTTTTAGATTGTCCAAACTTTATTTTGGAGTATAACTTTCCAAAGATATTCGTTACGGAGAAGTAATGGTATCCAAATACCATTACCAGACTTGGAAAGAATGCCATTCAATGGTACACAGACGGCTCAAAAGCATTAGAAGGAACTGGGATAGGAGTGTTCGGGTCAGGAACCAAACACTCTGAAAGCTTGGGAAAAACCTCAAGTATCTTTCAAGCGGAAATCCACGCCTTAAGAAAGTGCGCCCAGTTCAATATTGATAAAGGATACAGAAGACAAAGGATTATCATAATGTCGGATAGTCAAGCATCCATTAAAGCAATGAGCTCTTGTGTAATCAGTTCCAAAATGGTGTGGGAATGCCTAGACAAACTCAATGAACTAGGCGAGAACAATATAGTCACCTTACTATGGATTCCATCAGGACACACTGGAATAGAAGGAATGAAATAGCAGATGCGGAATCAGCCCCAATGTAATATTGGAAGAAATAGGTAAAGCCGAGAAAAAAAGAAAATCTGACCATTGGAAAGTTCTGGTAGGGTCTATACAATCAAAGACTCTTCTGGGTGACTAAAACCTGATGAGATGAAATTAATGCATAAGTCAAAGTAAAACTGCGCTAAGAGTTTTAACAGGGATCCTAACGGGACATTGTCGCCTGAATGGGCACCTGAAAAAGCTTAAAATAGCAGAGGAAGAAGAATGCAGATTTTGTGGAATAGAAGAAGAAACCTCAATCCACATACTTTTCAAATGCACAGCACTTCAGAATCCTAGAGCACAGCACCTGGGAGATTACTGGATAGAAGAGGAACATTTACCAAGTTGAAGCCTGCAGACATCCTAAAATTCCTCCGGAAAATAGGACTAAAGGAACTACTAGTTTCTGAGACTCTACTCAGAAACTAAGTAGAAGTAAGGGGGCACAATAGATCTTTTAGGTCTCAGTGGATGTCACCTCAAAATACATACATACATGTGGAAGTTTAAATATCTTCTGTAAGTTCCTTGTGGCATTACTTATTCCTTTTTTTCTTATTTTTTGAGAATCCAACCACAATAATGTTTTTTATTTTTTATTTCGACGTTTCGGTAGCGTTCCAGCTAACCGTTGTCAAGATTAACTAGTAATAAAATAATTTTTGGACCCTATCTGACACAATGAAAAAAATATGACAGCTAGACAATCAATTTGTGGTTTGATTCCCAAAAAATAAGAGAAAAAAGAATGTGGAAGTTTAATACAGAAACCAGACGAAGTGCGGTGAAAATAACGAATTTAGAATTATTGAATGGTGTTAAAAACTGAAAAAGCGTTAAGAAGATGCAAAAATTTGCGTAAAATTTACTGTCGACATGGGTTTTTGGAGTTTTAGTTTTCGAGATAAAGGGTGTTAAGGTTATCCATACAACAGGTAAAATATCATAAAAAAACAATGCTATTGAGTGTGTTTAAAAATTAAAAATTTTTGTGTTTGTTATGGAAGCGTGTTGCATTACAAAAAGGTTGCATGGGTTCTCACACTGTCGACTATCTTGAAAACAGTGTGCCCTACAAAAAAACGTATGTGGAAGTATGTGGAAGTTTTTTCAAATGTGGATGAAGGTGTACAAGATTTTACCTCTCGTAAAATTCAGGGTGTTGTATTTGATAAAAACGAGTTGTAGCTGTTTTAAATAATTGGAACAAGAGTGGTAGGTACGTACTCTCTATCTTATAATTTGCTATGCAAAGACAGTACAACTCTGAAAAAAATTGAAAAATTGAAATACATATCTTATATCTTATTTTTTAAATCTGTCTATGATCATGGAAAACAAGCTTTTTGATGAGAATTATGTAAACTATTAGAATCAAACGCCAAGGAGCACTTCTCTATTTGCTTTAACTCTATCCAAGGGTGTCGATATGGGGGGTAACCACCCCCCCCCAAGAACAATAAATAAACAGTAAATTATTATATTTTTCAATTAAATTCAATAATGAACATGCGCAAGTCCTATATTGCTGCATCACACAACAACACATATTTGTTTCTAATGCCTTTACCCCCCCTCCCCCAAGAAAAAACATTATCGACTCCCCTGACTCTATCACATCTAAAAAAGTGTGTGAACCAAGGAATTACTAATTACTCCAATATTTATTAGTTAAATATTTACCTTTTATTACGAGGTAGTGGAACGGGTTTACTTCCAGCATCTTTACTTTCACCGTCATCGCTGGAAAACGGGTTCAAGCTAATTTTCGGAGCACTAATTCGTTTCCTTCTCTGAACAGGCACGGGTTTTTCGTCATCATCACTTTCAAATGGATTACAATTATCGTCACTTTCGAATGGATTAAAACTATCATCCGAAATATGGTGCGGTATAATTTTTTTCTTCTTAAATCTTGGACTCGGTATGGGTTTTTTGGAATTTAGCACTTCTTCGTTTTCATCATCACTACCAAACGGATTTAATGATTGAGTATTTGCTTCATCTTCATCGAAAGGGTTAAGATCTTCGGGATAACTATCAATTTTTTCCAATAGATGATGCTTTCCGGATAGTGGTGAAATACTGGAATCTGAAATGTGTTTATTGAATGTTTCGACCACATTAGGAATTTCTTCGTTTTCAGTTTTAACATTTTCATTGACAGTTTCAACTACATCTTTTTGTTCTTCTTTATCGATTGAATCTACAGATTTAGAATCGTTAATATCTTCTTTTATATTGTAATTGACAGCTTCGGTAACTTTAGATTCATTATCGGTAGATTCTGTCACATCCTGTTGATCTAAATCACACGTATCGTTTAAACTGTTAAAATCATTTGCTAAATTATCATCTGCTTCAGTTAATTTTTCATTGTCTTCTAAGGTGTTCATTATTTCAACGCAATCTTCAACTGATTTTATAGATTCGTTAATGATATCGGAATTAGCACTTTCGGAATTATTAAAAATATCCTCTTCAATGGATTTATCACTTTTATCTAGAAAACAACTTCCTATAGAAATAATACTCTCATTAAAATCAGTTCTGTCGCTTTCGCTATTCGAGGAAATAGTTATCACATTATTTTGCTGATTTTTTTCATCAAAATGTAAAGCACTAACACTCTTAACAGATTCCTTTGTATTGTCGGGTGGTTTTTCATGATTTTTTATTGAATAGGTATGTCCGCTATGCATGTTATCTTTATTTTTATCACTAATATTACTTAATTCATTCTTAATACTAATTGGAATGGATGTTGAAGGTGATAAAGGCACTGATTTTCTATTTACATCAGCCTTAATATCAGTAACGTTATTTTCAAATAATCGTCTTCGAGTCTTAACTATAGACTCTTCGGAAGATTCTTCTTTGGTAACAACATTTTGAGATTCTTGATCCAAACTTAATGTAACGTTGAAGCCACTTTGTACAATGTCTTTGTCGGGAAAGCCGCTGTCACACGAAACAGATTCTTCAAGTTGATTTCGGAAGAAAGTAGAGCGAGCAGAATATATTTCTTCGTTTGCCGATTGAATTTTTTCTTCTTCTGCATTTTCTAGAGCACTCTCGAATGCCGCACTAAATTCATCTGCTTCATTTGTAAATGCACTTAAACTAGCAGACTTTTCTTCGTCACTCATCGACCGTTTAAGAACAGAATTTAGAGACGATTCACTTTTGTCTTCGTCCGGACAAATTTCGCAACAATATTCGGAATTTTCTGTTTCGTAGTAGTTGCCTAACGTTAATTCACTGTTGCAGCGAGCGCAGCGAAAACAAGTACGGTGGAACAGCGATTTTCCTACACTAAGTCGCTCAGCTAGAAATACTGGTAGGCTGCACTTGGTGCAAGGCTCTCTGCGCAGTTTTCCCGCTTTGAGAGCCACCTGAAAAAGAAAAACAACTTAAAAAAATTCATATTATTTGAAACAAGAGATGAATTATTTAGTATAGAAGCATGCTAACTAATGTATGTATATATTACCTTTAACAAAAAATTTCAGGTTTGTATTGCCCGATTATGTCCAAACTTTCTTCCTAAAGGAAAAATAAACAGTGTGGGTCAAACAAAAATAAAGCAAAAGCACGGTATGTCATGTTTTTGTGCAATGTTACTGTAAAAATGAACTTCAATACCTCAAAATCATCTTGGTCTGTTACGTTTTTCGTTTTAACATTATTTTAGTGGCTCATTAGTCACTCTCTTTACACAACTATCAAGGTCGGACTGGCAATAAGACCCACCGGGGGACCGGTAAGTTGGAGGCATAAAAGGGACCAGTCCGCCGGACCTTATATTAATAATAAATAACTTGAATTACAATATTACGAACGGTCCTCTCTACTTAATATTTCTTCAGGAAAAGTGAGCCATTAAAGATCAAGAAGAGGTAGTCGATACAGCTGATCTCTCCCTAGGCTGACTGACACGTACACTGCCTGTTTTCGCTCCTCACCTAACCCATAGATTTTGAACGCTCTCCTTATGTCATCAGTCATTTTTGATTAAGCGCGAATTTTAAACTAATGGCATTTTTATTCAAATAATTTTATCTTGTTAGAGAAATTTCAAGCAGCAAATATGTTAAAGACAGTCTCCTGGGTATACAAAATGATGTTGCACAAGTTTTTGTTGAACAACTATCCCTGAATTCTCAAAATATTTGAATTTGTCCATTATTGACCTAGGTTAATAATAGAAAATTATTAACTACTATTAGAGAAATTCAACTTCTCAGTTGGCCAGAAGGAGCAATATTTGTCAACTTAATAACTAATAGTGGAAAAATTAAATTATAATCAGTACAGCTTATGAGAATTAATTAGTATTATTATACAGGTGCAAATAAATTACATAGTAGTTAGTGATTGACCTATAACTACACAAATTTATTTAATAGGCTATGAAAACACCAATGAAAAATATGTAGGTTGTACCACTTAAAACTAAAAATTAATAATGTTATTAATGGGAATTGTACTTTGTATGTTTGATTGCCTTTACCTGAAGCATAGTTTAATGTTTGTCCGGTAGTTTGTACTATAGGTTAGTTACTTTCCTGCTTATCAGAATAAATATTAATTAACCATCCGTAAATACAATTTATCCTCAACAGCCAGTGCAATTTACAGCTAACGGGTTGGTGAAACTTCAAGACGTTGTCAGATCAACTCCCCAGTTTGTTTTGACGTTTATTGCCATTCGATCATCGTCTAATATTTACAAGTTTTTATGGTACTTTCAAATTCATTGTTTCTTTAAGATTAAAAAAACAGTTATTTTCATAACCAATTGTTTAGACAAATCTGCAGTTATTAGTTAATAAAATACCGAAGCAGCTGAACAGTAAATGTCAAGAGATTGAAACATCTTTGTTAAGCTATTTTGAACGAGAATGCCGAAATGGGGGCCCGCTTCTCCCGATTACTGCTGTAAGAGACGTAAGTATTCGCTGTTTGTATTCATTATTATTAAGAACTGTCAATCTAACATCAGATTGACTTTTCTAGTTTTCGTTAAGTGGAGAAAAAAACTACAGCTTGGCAACATCACAATATTTTGTTTTGCAAAGTCATCGTCTTTTTATCGTAAATAAACTACAAAATAACGATCAATTTTGTGTAAATCCATACACCTTCGAGTATATTTTTGACGACGTACATCTCAGACTCCGGAGAAGTTACGTTATTCAAAATTTACTTGTAGGTGTTTCAAGCTTCCTAAAATTGTACGCAACTGACGTATATCAAATGTAAATAAGTAAAAATAATCCCTTTGCGAACCTTTTTAAACCACCAATTAAAAGCTATGATTGAGTATCGCGATCTTGAGTAGGTCACACAATAAACATTTTTGTAATTTCCGATATTTGTATATTTGCATTTATATCAAAGGTATATACATAATATTATTACAACGCCTTACAGAGTCTTTGCAACTCAAAGAATAAAAACTGTTCATTAAGAAGCAACAACTACTTCCATGGCAATATGCCACGAAGGATATTGAATTACACTTCAGATATACTTATAATAGTATTATACCTTTGACATCTATAGCACGCATCACTAAGATAACAATTTATTTGCAGGAAAATGTGAATAAATAACCCTCTTTATATTTTGTATTGTTTTCCTGTCGTTTTCATAAATAAAAAATAGGCTTCATTTAAAAATAAGCATCCAAGTAGAAAAAGCAGCTAAATACAAAACCCACACTGTTCATTTCATTTGTAAATGTTTCTAACAAGTGAAAATGTGAGAAGTACACAATAAATGATAAGAAAAAGCAGTCAATAAAATTAAAATGTTAGTAATAGTAAATTATAGCAGTACAATTAGAAATCAAACAATTTTACGACAATATTGTAGATTGTAGTTTTCCTTTTTGAAATATTTTTCAATTTTATCTCTATAATTGGGAAAAGTAGAAGAAAAAGAAGAGAAGAGAGAGCTCAATCGGTTATAGATAATTGTTTTAAAATTCCGTTGCAAGATTCCACCTAGAGAAATATAGATTACAACATGTAAAAAACAACCAAAAAGCAACGGCTCAATATTCAACAATTCTGTTTCCATTTTTCTTCTTTTAAAAATATAATGTTAGATGATAAATGGTAGTGTACGTACCTACCTAACAACACTAACAAACTGGTTAAATTTCTTAATTGCCTTATGCGTTACAAAGACTAATAAATTTAACTTTTATAACGAACCGCATACGACCACAACCTATTTTGTAATGAATCATTCACTTGAATTTTAACACAAAGGAACTGTGTATTTAATTAGTAGATAAAAACAGTGTACATATTTTAAAAAATATCGATATTTCAAATGAATTTTCTATTTAAATGAATTAAAACAGAGCATGCAAGTTGCAAGTATAGTGACAAGTACTTTGCGTCTGCTGCAACAACAAGATTTAGCTGACGTCTCGGCAGATAACAACATTATCCTGAGGTGGGTTAAGGGGCACGACAGGAGTAAAGGAAATCGCATTGCTAATTCTTTAGCCAGGGAAGCCGCTGGACTAAAAATTCTAGGTCCCAGTGACACCTACTGCCTAACGACTTCGACAATTGCGGAACTAGCCAAACGTTACACCCATGCTCAATCCCTTAAGAGATGGGATGGAATCAAAGGATGCAGTTTTGCCAGGATCACCCTGGGCGACCCTGGGAAGCTGGCGCCGAAGAAATATTTAGCGATGACCAGGAAAAACCTACGTTTAACAGTAGGATTTCTGACTGGTCACTGTCAACTAAGTAAACACCTCCATACTATGGGGCTAGTGGACACACCTCTATGCAGGATGTGTGAACAGGAAGATGAAACTGTCAGGCATGTCTTATGCGAGTGTCCGGAGTTATCGTCAATGTGTGTTCGGTGAGTCTTGGCCTACGCCTGCCGATATAAAGGAGATGTCTCCTAGTGACCTGTCCACCTTCCTGAGAAGGACAGGATGGACAATGACCTAGTAGGACAACTCCTCGGGAGGATGTACAATGGGTCACATGTGTCCTAAGTGCTGTGAGCCTACACACTCACCCTCCCTACTCTACAGATACAGATACAGCCAAGTGGCTATGAAAGCAATCAGGTCCATGCAGATAAATTACAAATTATGTATCTTATCTCTTCTGATGTGAGTCAGTGGCGGTCATAGGGGAGGGGGCACGGGGGCCATGCCCTCTCCCCTAGCTCAACTGCAATTGTTCAGAAATTAAAAAGTTTCCTTTATTCTATGTTTATTTTAGTTTTTCATTATTTTGGGAATGTTGCTATTTTTTATTATGTTGAGGATATCTTTTTTCTATATTTATTATGAATAAAGGTATCAAAACTAGCTGCATAGGTATATATTTTTATTTGTGAACCTACATCGTAACCAAAGTACATGTATATTTTTCCTCGAATTTTTGCCTAAATGTCTTATTTTCTATGTTTAGACTCCGATTCAAGGAAGAATGGGCTAGAGGCGTCAGAGCCTACGACATCGTTTGGTGAGTTAATCGATATTCCAGTGGAGTGGAGAGAGAACGCACTAAATTATGGCGTGCTGTTTTGGTATTTAATAACATCGTTTTAAAAACAAAAACAAAAATATCTATTCTTTCAAAAATGTTTATTCCCTAATTATTCTGTTAATGAATTAAAATTATGTTTTTCATAATTTTTTTTCAGGAATTTTCATTATGAAAAACATAATAGATATTGCCGATTTAAAATTATGGAATACATAATTAAAATTCATGAATTAAAATTATGAAAAACATAATAGAAATTCAATTTCCATTATGTATTGAGGTTGCCTGAAATTGGATAGTAAATGCATTACTGCAAGATAGGCTACCTCAATACATAATGTAAATTGAATTTCTATTTTGTTTTTCAAAAACTTTAATCAACTGAAGCCTACAGAATTCCTTCAAGGAACTACTGAGACGTTCCTCATGAACAGCGTAGAAGAGGAGACACAATATATCATTAAGATATCAGTGAATGATTATTCGAATGAGAAATTCTTTCAACTTCGTATTTTAATTCTGATTCCATATTCTAAAAAGAAAAGTGAAAAGGCAAGCATTAAGCTTTTTGTGCACCATTTCAAGTGTCAAGACAAAACGAAATATTTCGAAACTGGCTTCACAATTAAATTTCCTAAATAACCGGGTTTCAATTTCACGTGTAAAATTATCTTCTACTTCAACACTGCAGATTTCTAATTGTCTGGATTTTAAGTCACTTTGTATAAGAAAAGGTTCTAATGTTAAAGTCATGCAACTAGGTTGTGAAACTGACATTACATGCAAAACGAGTTAACTACGTGAGAAAGACATTAACGAGTCGGAATAGTCGATAATGTTATTATTAAATGAACAAGACACAAATATTATATGGTGTAACATACCTACCTCCAGAGACGGGACTTGAAAAAATTTTCAAATTTGCAAACAAAACAAAATTGTCGCAGAAATGTCTCACAAACGATTTGTCGCCACTTTGTCGCGAAGCATGAATGTTTTTGTTTTGTCTGCTTGGTCTGGAACGCTTTATAAGTTTTGAAAAATATTTTTCAAAGATACTGACCGTTCAACTAAGAAGCAACAACTACTTCCCGGGGATATAGGCCCCGATGGATATTGAATTTTAGTGTTCCTAAAATATTGTTTGCAATGGGGTCAATATTTTTATGGTCTACATTGAATCCCAATGAATTAAGCTCAATTCGAATGACTAATAACCCAAATGAAGTTTGCCACAACATGAACACACACGTCACAGAACATTGCACAAAAATATATATGAGAAAGACAATCATGTTCTTTTACTGGTTATTTATAAACAAAGTTGCTTATTACAAATTAAATATAAATAAGTAGTACGGAAGGTACACCACGGTATAGAAAAATGTGGTCGGTGAGTTAAACTTTCAAGACATCAAACCTAGATCATTACCGGAGATGAGAATTTAACTTTACACTCAAGTCAATCAGGATGGTAAGTTTATGTTTCTGACGGATAACTCTTCTCCAGCCATCACTTACACAAACTTCAAATCGCTATTCATCACTCCAAATCCCTATTTTGATGGTCTTTAGTCCATTTCAACTATGAGCAAAGCAAGAACTATGACCAAATACTTGTAATCTTGATCTTACAAAATTATAAGGTTATGACGAAGACTGCAAGATTATTCCATTTGGATGTTCCACACTGTATATTCCGTTGTAGAAGCTGTTTTTTCTCCTTACGGCGATAAATGCCAAGAATACTTCAAATACGTAAGCGGGACGAAGGATTTTTATATAAATATGGTGTAATTGTAAAAGAACATGATTTTCTATAGGCATGAAGGGCTTAATAACATTATAAAATAACATAATCTTACCTTAGTAGGTGGACTGGTGGAAGCAGGAGATACAATTCCATGCTCGGACGGTACTTGGGGTCTCTTAGGTGCAATTCTTGCTGAAGAAGCACCTGAAACAAAATAATTTTCTTAAAAAAAAAATGCTCAAATATCTTCCACCAAATAGACTTATAGGTTTTTGTTGTTTTGTTCTCAAATTTATTAATTTGCGTATGTTGATTTCAGTTGCATCACCCCCTGTCTACTGCAGCCTGTATCTTGATGTTATATCATTCAAAATAGGATGCAGACGTACTTTCGTATTGGCAATGTGTCTTACGCCTTTTTCTACCTTGACACTGACAGTTCTCGTCAGGTCTGTACTTTGTTATTTACGGTCAATTATTATTTATGAAAAGTGAATATTAATCTTATTGTTATATTTATTTAAATAATACAAAAATATGCCTAGATACACGAAAAACCATAAGCATTTTGAAGGTTCTCAAGTATTTTCAGTTAGAAAAAGAAGCTGGTACCTAATTATTAATTTAATAGCCTTTTCGAATTTGGCTGAATACGATCCTGATGATTTAATTGATCAAATTTAACGCTAGCTATACAGGGTGTCCCACGACGATTGAGACAAGTAATATATCAGAATTGGGCAGTAGTAAATTTTTTTTTTTTATATGGGCATCAACTACTTAGAATTATTAGCCCCACTCATGAATATTGTTTCATTTTTTTCTTTTCAAATATCTCTATAAATGTTATTTGATCTAAGGAAGGTGAGTATTATTTTAGCCGTATTTTTACTATTCAAACTTTCTTTCATATTTCCAGGTACGCGTAGCTGCCGCCTGCTTATTGCATATTTGGGGCAAACAATCAGAATATGCTGCACTGTCAATGGGGTTTTACAGGTACTGCACAGTGGTTGTCTTTGTCCTCTCAGCATATAGCATGAAGTCTCTTTTCTTGTTATTGTGTTTGTTTTTGGTCACATGACGTCGCATTCAAAATTATTAATGGGACAACCTGTATATTTGTGCCTTTCTGTGTTCCTCCCGATAAAACAATTCCAACTAACTAGCACCCTTTGGATCTAAAGTGATTAATTCAAGAGCTACAGGTACTTAAAGGATTTTAAGTTAAAAAATTCATAATTGAATCCCTTTTAATTACTTGTCTTAATCGTCCTGGGACACCCTGTACATCAAAATGGCAAATAAAATAAACGACCTATCGAGAACCTGGATATACGTCACAAACTATAACGCACTCCTAGAAGGTTATTGAATGTACTATATTGTCAGTTTGATAGCCAATTAAAAGAGTAGAAAAAGGGTCAGATGACTTATGACACACCTTAATACCTCTCTGGATCTTCCAAAAAAAAATCTAAACAAATATTATTAATGGGTGTGGGTCAGCGGTAATAAATATTTAATTATGAATAATCATTTTATAACAACACTAACCTATATTAATAAACTTTAACCACACTATATATCCACATAATATCACAAAACAACATCCACTTAATGACTAAAAACTATAGCAAGAGATAAAAACTCTCTATAGAGTATTAGTCAATTCATGCTAACAACCGGATATGAACGAGATAATTGCACAGCATTTCCATTGTTGATCTACAAATTGTATTAGGTTTGTTCATTACATGCATAGTAGGTCAATTCATCGTATTTTTTTATTTTATGGAATTTTTTCAATGTCCATTAAATTTTATAGAATTATCAAATAGCGTAACATTAAACAATTGACAAAGGGTATAGATTTAACTAAAAATTTATAATAATAATAATATACTTTTTCCATGTAGTAGTGAAAGGGAAATGTGAATGCAACGGGTGGAAAAGTAAAATATAGAATCGGTATCGGGTTATGTAAACAATATTGTTTTTTAGTGTTGATATTGTTGATATTAAGTATCACAGGGGCCATGAAAACGACTCCGACTGCGGCACTGGAGGTAATACCTAACCTACCACCACTGCATATCTTCATTCAGGGTAATGCAAGATCTGTTAGTCACTAATTATTACAGGGACCTCCTGCGATAAGTCAAGGACACGGTAAGAACTACAAAGAGCTATATGAAAAAATAAAGGCAGATCCAATACTGGGACTGCCAATGGATCAGATTACTCTACAATATAGTTTTGAAAACGAATATAATAATAATAAACGACTTTTATTTGTAAAATTCAATACATATTATAAAGTATGACAATAGAGTTCTTAACCTATCAGTTGGCGAAGTCTAGCCTAGGGCTACTCGAACTTAACCATCTAATAGATTATTTTTTATAAGTTACTTAAACACATATATAAGTACATATATATGTGACAAATTATGCACTTGAAACGCATTTTAGGTAACGTAGTCTTAACCTAAAACTTATAATTAAAGAAAAAGGAAACCTAAAATTTTTTCTCAAAGATACCTAACAAAAATAAAATCAAAGAGAAAAAAAAAACAGAAAAACCTACTTCACTTCTAGATAATTCCACGCTTCGGGCAGCAGGCAACAGACTAGCGGTGGGTCAAACTAAAGTCCTCTAGTTGCTTGTTCATAATGATAGATTTCAATACAGATTTGAATTTTGTTGTCGAAAATGTTTTTATATAATCGGGCAATGAATTATAAAAATTAACAGAGCTATACAAAAAACTTTTGTGAAAAAATGCTGATTTATGTTTAGGAATAACGAATTTTGTTTAATCCTGGTATTTCTAGAGTGTACACTGTCATTGGTCTTGATTTTTTCTCTGAAATACGTTGAGATGTATTTGCGTTTATTTATAAGCTCATGAAAAAAGATACCAAGATGTAATAGCCTTCGATTTGCCATATTTAACCATTGAATTTCATTAATTTTATAAGATATTCTATCATATTTTCTAATATTAAATATTAAACGGCAACACATATTTTGGATTTTTTGAATTCGAAATTTGTCACACTGTCTAAGGCATGAGTAATATACAATTTACATTCTAGAGACTGGTACACTGATGGCTCTAAAACAGACTCTGGAGTAGGAGCCGGAATACACCAACTGTTGCGATGGAGGTGATCCTTGGTCTTCGGCCTCTTCACCATGTGATCGAGGCTGAGGCGGGGAGGGCTTTCCTGCGCTTGAAACGGCTGGGATACGTGCGAAGAGGGGAAGAGTGCAGGCACGTCAAAAAGCTCCGGCTCCTGGAAGATATTCCAGTTCTGGCTCGAGCGGCTGATGAATGCCTGCGTAAGTACTACTTCGCTACCCCATACAGGGCCATGATACGGGATACGGGAGAGTCCTGGGAAAAAGAGAGGAATACACAGCCTAAAGGGACCGTCTGGTACACAGATGGCTCATGCTCCGGTGATAGAGCAGGGGCTGGAATTTACTCCAGGAACCCAAGAACACAGGTTTGTGTACCATTGGGTGAGGGTGTATCTGCATATCAGGCCGAGATAAATGCTATCTTGGAATGTGCGCAGATAAACCTAGACAGAGGTTATGTGAATCGACGCATAACCATATACTCCGACAGTCAGGCAGCAATTAAAGCCCTGAGTGGGTATACCAGCAACTCAGGACTTGCTAACGAATGTCGAGAACTACTTGCTAATCTTGCAAGGCGGAACGTGGTGCGGCTAGAATGGATTCCAGCCCACTCTGGTTTTGAAGGCAACGAGATGGCGGATGCACTGGCTGCGGAAGGGGCGGCAGCTCCTTTCTGCGGCCCGGGCCCGACCCTGGGCCTAACAAAACAAAGAATACGCAAGGAGACGAAGAAGTGGCTGAGGAATCAGCACCTCGCTCATTGGAATGCTCTGCAGGGTCCTAGACAATCCAAACTTCTACTGAAGGGATGGACTGATGGACACGCCAGGGCAGCCACTGAACTACCAAGGAGTAGGCTAAGGAAGATAGCAGGACTCCTAACAGGGCACTGCTGTATGAGGAAGCACCTCTACAATCTAGGAGTAGAGGAAAGTTCCCTATGTAGGGGTTGCGGCATGACTGATGAAACGTCAGTTCATGTTCTCTTAGAGTGTCCACACTGGGCTGTATTACGCAGGCGAATCTTCGGAGTCACTGTCATGGCTCCTGGAGACACAAGCAGGCATCCACTGAAAAAGGTTGTGGCCTTTATTGAAGGGCTCGGCTTCATGGATGACTAGGTAGCAGGATTGGCACAATGGGCCCGCCAGTGGCCTCAGTGTCGGAACCTTGGCTTGAGTTGTCCAGGACAAGGCTCGCCTGCACATTTAGTAGTAGTAGTAGGAGCCGGAATATATAGGTTACAAGAGAAGAACACGATCTCTCTAATCCTAGGGAAACATGCTACTACTGTCTTTCAAGCAGGGGTAATTTCGGTGCAATGATGTGCAGGAGAGTTGATGATATAGGAGGTGGATAACCAAGGAATCGTCATCTACTCCGACAGACTAGTAGCACTTAAGGCGATACGCTCATATAGGATATCATCAAATCTGGTGTGGGAGTGTCGCTATGCCCTCAACATACTAGCTAGTCATAAGAGAGTGATCCAAGCCTGGGAACCAGTTCACCAAGGAATAAAAGGCAATGAAAAGGCAGATGAATTAGCTAAGCAGGGAGCAACGGAGGACATGATAGGGTCAGAACTCTCCTGTGGAATTGCTAAATGCCTAAGTAAAGAGAGAAGTAGAAGGAAGTCTGAACCTCAGAAGGATGTACAATGGGCCAATTGTGGCCTAAGTGCTGTGGGGTCACCCACCCTTCAAAATCTTACAGATACAGACAGATAGGGCAAATATGACAACGGCAAGTCATAGGTGTGTGTGTGTATAAAAACTGTTTCAATAACAATAGATTTGATAAATACATTACATTTTACACTCAACGGTATAATCCTATCCATACCAAATATACTTGTTTCTATCTAATACTTCGTCGCTTATGGCACATGTGACCAGAGTTTCTTCTTCGTCCTGTATATAATCGTCGTTTTTTTTATTATTATTCACGGATTTATCGGTCATAAATAATAATTAATCAATATTTCAAGCTCACTGTCGATTTTTGTGGCGGTGTGTTCATTTCATAACCAAACCCAAACATCGCCACCCAAAAGCTGTTATGTTTGATATAAAGTTTAGATTATACACTACTTGACGATAATATATACTGATATTTAACATCAATGGCAATGTCAAGAATCGCTTTCTCTTTCGTAGTCTCATACTCTCATATCTTTGAATCTCAGTAGCGTTATTCAAACAGAGGATGTCGTTATGTCAACAAGAAACTTAATATATATTTGAGAATAAAACTAAAACTTGTTAACGTTCAAATATTGTTATTTAAATATTGATTTATGTAAAAGCTGTGCATTATTAATACAGCACAACATATAATCTTCATTCAATAATTACCAATAGTGCAAGCTATTAGGGGTTGAATAGGCGAGTCTATCAACCTACTCACGCCATGTCCATCTTGACAGCTCAGTTCATTCATTCATACGCTTGGGTTGGGCTCAATAGCCCAGGCACTTGAACTGAATCTTTGTACCATTACCCATGTTATCTACCTACTTCCATTTCAGAAGCTTCTTGTCTTCTATATAGGCCACCATTTTATCTGGAGGGATCTTCAGTAGTTCTGTTATTTCCACTCCAAAGTGCTTCCGTATGAGTCCTTGTAAGTTCTCTCAAAAGCAGAGTATGTGGGTAGGTGTTTCATCGTAAAA
Organism: Galerucella calmariensis; assembly: GCA_910591675.1. Classification (NCBI taxonomy): domain Eukaryota; kingdom Metazoa; phylum Arthropoda; class Insecta; order Coleoptera; family Chrysomelidae; genus Galerucella; species Galerucella calmariensis. The sequence goes on from CAJUYG010000654.1 coordinate 81,502, forward strand.
TTCACATTTTCTTCACATAGGTTCACCAACTTTGCTCAACCTGCTCAAAATGCTACCTCAGGGTACAGTGATCAGTCACCAGGTCGGTAACTGTCTTCAAATTTCTCTTAGCCAGTTTCAACAGCCTGGACGAGAGTTCCTAGTCTAACTTATTCAGTAGACTCTCAGTATGAAGGTGTCCTTGTGTCAGCCTCCATTTGAGGTGGTGTTCCTTAACCATAGAGATACTACCAATAGAGGCAACAAGCTTGGAATCCGTCAGCATATAAGAGAGAGATAGAACGTATGAGGTTTAGGATGTCTTTCTCTAATAGCGTGTATGCTTTATATACACAAACAAAGACTAAAAACCTTTGATCATCTGTCTTTTTCTCTCTTACTGAAGTTCAGACGTACATTCCAACTTACAGAGCGCCATATGTCTTGTTGTCTCTATATTGTAATGTTTTTCTTATTTATTTGAACTGTTTTTACCATGGGATAAAAATTATACACTCACTATGGCTAATTACTACTGATTTATTAAAGAAAAACTTACACACTATAATAAACTTAATTTATATACACACTACTTAATGTCTATTAATATATCTACACGCGGTATAATAATTGTCCTAATTTATCTTCAACACTATTTATATTCACTTTCTGTTCACTCACTGTATACTGAAACTGTTTACCGATTCACTGTATACTGAACAACTTCTCGATTCACTCGAAAACCCGCGTATATATAGTCCCTCGAATCTCTAGAACTTTCTCGATAAACCATTGTATGGCCTGGTATATTTCCAGAACAGTCTGGATATTACCTGCGAAAGAACCTTTCTAGAAAGGTCGCATTCATAGTTTGCGACAGGACCGGCTTCGGAATCAGTGAGTTCGTAACATTGCCCCCTCCTTAATAGTAAGTTCCTCCTGGAACTCTTGTGTAGCCGGGACTGGATGTTTAAATCGGCAACTGGATCCATTCCTACACTTTCCGGTCGTATAGAAATAACAGGGTACTGTCTTCATCGGATACTGATTACGTGGGGAATAGCTGCAGATTAAAATGTGGACATCGGTACCTTCGAAGATCACTTCCACCATATTCCTAATGACTCGCCAATCCAACTGGTTGCTCTCTATCTTAGGCATCGCTAGTTTCTTCACGTTGGATTCCAGCACGTGGTCTTGAAGACTTCGTAGCGCTTCCCACACATTCCGGTAGGTGGATCGATCTTGAATTTCGTCCTTTGTTACGAGATAGATGTGTCGTGAATTGTGTTTGAGTTTCAGTGTTTTGCCAAAGGTTGGAATCTGTTCTGAAAGTTTTTCTGATTGTCCAAACTTCTTTCGAAAGACGAATGCCAAGCCTCGTGCATTTTTGGTGTTGGCTGGGATGTTGTGTGCCAGTGAATAGTCTTCCGGGAGCGTGAACAAATCTTGTCGTTGCTCAGTAGTAACTCCAAATCTAGCTTTACTTCTATTTTTCGCAATAAATTATTTCATATATTTAGTTTATTTTGTTTAATAAAAGAACATAATTTAATATCTACACCACTGTTTTATCAATGCTCTGGCTTCAGACAGTGAAAGCAACAGAGGAAGGAGAATAAAAAAAATTTCCGAATATTATATTGGGTGGTCGCAAGTCGGTGGCCTTTTTTGCACTTTGGCTGATGACCTCGCTAGGTTAAGGACATTTTCGACCTAGTTAGTTAAACGCGTGAAAACAACCCAACCCAAGGCGATTTTACTGTAAAAAGTTTATTAATAATCGAAATGAATAAGAAATTATTTATAGAAAATTATATTGCAAATATATTTCTGTACATTAAAAGTGATCATTAATTCTTCATTTTTGCATTAGAGATACCCTTCTTGGTGTGCGTCATCAATTGGTAATGTCTTTCTAACACATTACGTTGGAAGAAATGGAAAAAAGGCAGCTCTGTGATTAATCCTAATCAAAATATCCCAATAATGAACCGTTTAAATGTATTACAAACGTTAACCCTAATTTTTGATTCAAAAAATTTGATTAGATGAGGTTCAGATTACGCGCAAGCACGACCTATCAATCGGGAGAAATTACAGCGCCCAAAATAGGATGCAGACGTTCCTTTCGTATTGGCAATGTGTCTTACGTCTTTTTCTAATGTGCCACTGACATTTCTAGTCAGGTCTGTACTTTGTTGTTTACGGTCAATTATTATTTATGAAAAGTGAATATTAATCTTATTGTTATATGTATTTGAATAATACCAAAATATGCCTAGATAAACGGAAAAACATCAGCATTTTGAAAGTTCTCAAGTATTTTCAGTTAAAAAAAGAAGTTGGTAATAATTATTTACATAGCCTCTTCGAATTTGGCTGAATGCGATTTTGATAATTTTTTTGATAAAATTTAAGGTTATCTATATGTCAAAATAGCAAATAAAATTAACGACATACCCAAAAACCTATACCTTTAATTCCATAGCAATTAGTACGAATGTTGCATCAAATATTACAGAATATTTTTTTATTCTGTAATCTTTGGTTGCATATGTAACAACATAATTGGCGCCTATCAACAAATATCAAATGTCAAAATTAACTCTCATGTTTAGTTACGTGAATGCCAAAGTTTCAGATCGCTTCGTTTAAACCCGTACCTAAATTGATTGTTTAAAGTTGATGAGTCAATCGAAAAATGGAATTGAGCCGAGAAAATATTTTTTTAGAATTCCCTGTCAACAAGAATGCCTTGTTGAATTAACGGTAATGAAGCACTACATCAATAGACACTCAAAGAAATAAAATCACACAGTTTATAACGGAACCGCAAAAAAATGCGTCCTAATGACATAATGTGATATAACTAGTGTATTTCATTAACACACCGTAACACATTGTTGTATATATAACATTTTTTAGTT